>JACXGI010009544.1:0-30039 GCA_016801175.1 Esox masquinongy
GTATTTATGTGCTCTATACAGTGACACAGAGAGTCTATTGAGCTGTTGTCATACGGTTCGAGAGCCATATATATTTGAGTATCATCAGCATAGCTGTGGTAGTTAATGTTGTTGTTCTGTAGAATTTGGCCCAGAGGTAGCATATAGAGATTGAACAGAAGCGGTCCGAGAACTGATCCCTGTGGAACTCCGCATGTCAGGGGGGGGTATATGTACATCACCTTTTGGCAATGTACATATACAATTATAAAAAAAGTTGGCATTTCATAACCATCATATGCCACTCAATTTAAACATTGTGTTTTATGTTCGCATCGGTATGTAACTAGCCTAGAAGGCCAAATACGCCTATAAGGCTTACAAGGCTTAAATGACCTAGAAGGCCTATGAGACCAAAATGGCTTTTAAGTCTTAAAGGCTGTCACCAGCCATACGACCTATCAGGTCTATACAACGTAAATGGGTTAAAATGCATATGAGATCTAAAAAGCATTTAATGCCTTAACAGTAGAACCGCCAAATGCCTACGCCAATTGGCGTTGGAGTTTGTAATTAAAATTAAAATGCCTAAAATGCTTTCAAAATTTTGAAAGCTACACCCTCCTCCTTCCATGACTTTTCCTAAATAGGCGTATATTACATTGTTCTGTTGTCGGAATTCTATACTGACGAACTGAAAACGATTTAGAGACTATTTTACCTGGTTTTTTTTGCTGTTTTCCGACTTAATCCGCCAACAGCCCACACCACTTAGCATTGGTACCCAAATGGTACCCAGGCTCTAATCACCCCTCACTGAATGCATCACGGCAATGGATGAATGCGCGATACTCCCAGAAGAATGAAAACTTAATTAGGCTATTATTGAAACATAATAAAAATTAAATAGGCTACTTATCACATGGGTTACCGTTACAATAGGAGATTCAGCTTATTGTGTAAGCTATTTCATCAAATTTAAATCGAAAATGTAAATCTACATTATTGTAGGAGGGAAAGAGTAACTAAATCGCCCACACATCCTATTGTCTCTCTGAATTTTCTCTGCTTATTTTACTGAAGATTATTATTCTAGAAATGTATTAGGCAAAATAATTATTCACAAAACAAAATTCGAACGATATCTCGTCTTTTTAAAATAGCTCCTCGCGGTTTTTCGATAACTTATTCATGTCACCTATAGAAACATCTTATATGCCAGTAATCTAGGAGACCAGAGCTATGCATTGGCATGGAAATCAAATCGATAGCCCCACTACAACCCCCGAGAGAGACGAGCAAAGAAGCGCTTTTCACAGCCTATTCATTTTGGACCTCTTCTTTTTCTATGTATTCTTTTTTTAGTAGTTTTTTTTAGTATACCTTCAATACAAATACATTCTTGTATTTTTCAAATTCATTAACCATTTAAAACAAAAATTCTGTAATTCATTATTTTTTAGACTATTCTATATAGTTTGATAACGATCCAGTAGATGAACTGATGCTCTGGCTGGATGGTGATGCTGCAGAGGAGAATGTCCATGCTAATAGGGACGATTCGTATGCTAATGACTCCAAACGGCGTTCAGCTCTGGCGGTTACTGGGGGTCAAAAAGACCTGGCGGTCCTGGTGTTAAAGGGGCTAAAAGGCCTATAAAGCCTTTACACCAATTTCTGTGACTTTAAGATCACCTCATTCACTGTGATCTGCCTACACCTCTAATTGGTAAACAAAGCTGTGTTTCCACCAAAAAATGCCCGGACCTTTGAGTCCCAGGAACTGCTATTCAAGGAACTAAAGGGTACCTTCAGCCCATTGTTGTGTGCGTTTCCACCGCGGTCAAAAGACTCCCGAAAATCAGGCAAATTAGTCTGCTGACGTATGCACCATACGCTATACAGTGACAAACAGGTATCTTGATTATTTATGCGACACTGGAACATCACTGCAAACATGGAGGAGATTCAAGTTGTGTTGATCATGATTTATTGGTTTGCAAATGTGGTCATTGAGTCAACAATGGAAAAGAGACGAGCAGTAGTAGCAAAGCGGGTTAAAAATGCCCGAAATGCTAGACAAGTTGCAATACAAGTAAAGTGAATGGATTTTACGAGTTATCGCTGAGATTGACATTGCGATGACTGAGACGGATTCACGCCATCGCACACAAAGAACAAGAATGGCAACATTTTTTTAGTAGGCCTATATACATTTAAGTAAATCACAATTGGGAATAAGGAAGGAAGGAAAGTTTTGAGTGAGGAACAGAAGGGTTAAAATTAAGAGACCACTGCAAATTGAACACTTCGGTTCCTTACTCAAAACTTTTCTTTTCAACTTTTTTGGAAAGGAAAGAAAAAGGTGCAGTGGTCTCTTAATTTTTTCCGGAGTTGTAGATACATCAATGTAATATGCTTATGAATGTTGGCATAGCAAACTTCAACTACATAGTGAGAATTCAAAAAATATAGCAAGAACATAAAGCAATAATATACATAACTGTACATGATCAATGTACATAACACGGTTTCTTCTGCCTGAGACTCTTGCCTCCTTATCGCTCTTTACGCAGCTCTCCTCAGCCTGACTCTTTCCTCATTATAGCAGCTGCATATACTGGTCCTGCTGCTCCTTTCCTCGCTGCAGGACGGCCCGATTAGCATCGTCCATGTCCCTCAGCACGTCAAGGAAGTCTGTGTCTCTTTTCCTCTTTCCTAAGAAGAAAAATAACACAAACACACCACAAGAAATGTATAATACACAAGCACAGTCGGCATAGCCAACAGCAGTTTTAAAAAATATATTCTCTTACCGAGTTATCATTTGATGAAGTTGTCAAAGTTTAGTGATTATTAGAGACATACAAATGTTAACTAGCATGTCATTAATTATCATTTCTGAAATTTCAGTGGAAATATTACTATTTTCAGCTAGTTGGTTAGCCACGTGGCTAAAAAATACGACCCCTATTATCGGCCACCGTTCTCTATTATCGGCCGCCTTACTATTTTGTTCAATAACGTTTTATTTCCTCTTTATTTGTGTTACAAATGCCTGATCACAGTTTCACTTAAGTGTTACTAGAAAGTTTTAGCTACCTTTAATGCCTTCTGGTGAAGAAGGAAAAAAGACAGATCACAGATAATAGCCTACATGATGATGTCTGGTCTGTCGCGCAAGTCGAATTTCACGATTTGCAACTTAAATTTCCATACATTACATTTTTAAAGTATTTACCTCCATACATCACTATAAAAAATAGGGGGTGGCAGATAATAGGGGGATGTTAGTTTTTGTCTAGAGGAACAATAGCATGGCTAACAATAATATGACTAGTATAGAAATCAAATATCATGACTTTTCCAAAACATAACGTTATAGCATTTAACATGCATCATGTGAAACATTGTGATTTACCTTAAACCGACTGGTTATCCAGTTTCTGTGTCTTCCACCATGGCTTCCAATAATGCAGCAGCCGAGTAAATCGTTGCCGCAGTGCCAGAGAAGGCCGGCCTGTGACCCAGCAACGCATCTAGGTGGTCAAACCACTTGCTCCGCCGGTCAGAGCTGCTTCTGTTATTGTGATCCTCAATCTTCTAGTAATCTTGTTTTCATTGTTTAAGCTTCTCCCGGCACTCTTTCCCGGTGTGAAAAATGTTCCGTTCATTTAACTTGCAGGGTATTTTCACGAACACCTTTAATATTACGGATTGCCGTTTCCAATTCCCGCTGTATTTGGTCCTCAGCATAAACTCAATAAGGCCTGGACTTTGTCGTCGGTTCATCTGTTGTTCGATTTCTTCTCCATAAAAAAGTTATGCTGTGTGTAAGCACAATTAACTCCTTTAGTACACTGGGGATGGCTGTAGACATTTAAACATGGCGGTTGAAAACTTCTGCGAGTAAACTCTACTACTACTTGACCAATTAGAAATGTTCAGCACCACAAGCCCCACCCCAAAAGTTCTGGTACTCTGGGAAAGTCCTACCTCCCGAGCAGGGACTGTTTTGGGGGTAAAATGTAGTTCCTGGTTCCAGCCCCGGTTCCAGTGGTGGAAACGAGTTCCTGGAAAGGTTCCTAGTTCCTGGGTATAGTTCCTGCGGTGGAAACGCGGCTAATGTATGTGTCTGTGACATGAAGCCGACTGACAAGTTGTCACCAACAGCCTTGTAGAAAATCATGGACCATATGGGGCACTAACATGATACGATAGTTACTTTCGTAACTCCAGTTCTATGAGTGGAGCGTCGCCCATAGGGGCTTCGCTCCTATTGATTTACCCCTCTGCCAATAGGCAGTCACTGTAAATTTAAATGTGCAAATCACACCTCTCATGGCCATCTGCCCCATGGCTATAGAAGAGGTCGTCACACTCTGCTCAGTCTCCCGACATACCTTTCTTCACGAGAAAAGCAGTCAGGGACCGGTCAGGCCATGAACCCTATGGGCGACGCTCCACTCATAGAACTGGAGTTAAGTGTCAAGGGGTCAGAGTCCTGGCCTACTTAGACGACCTTTTGGTCCTGCGTGTTTTGAACAAATGCGTGTTGAAGAGGCCAGTTCGCATGCTCACGACGGGGTGCGTGCACCCCGGGGATTTTTGCGTCAGCATCGACTTAAAGGACACTTACTTCCATGTTCCAATACTGCCTCGCCACAGGAAGTTCCTGCGGTTTGCTTTTCAGGGTCTGGCATACGAGTACACAAGGATTCCGTTCGGATACGCGTTGGCCCCCCGCACTTTCACCAAGTGCGTGGAGGCGGCGTTGGGAACGCTTAGGTGTCAAGGGGTCAGAGTCCTGGCCTACTTAGACGACCTTTTGGTCCTGGTTTGGTCCTAGGAGAAATTCTGGGCGAAGAGCCAGCAACTTGCCAGAACTGGTGGAAGCTGATGAGGGACAAATATGTAAGAATAAAGAAGAAATTGAAGAATAAAAGTGGAGATGCAGTAGGGAAAAAAAGTACCACCATTTTTATATAATGCTTTCTTGGCTGTCCTGGCACAGTGAAACAGACTCCAATTTTGGCAAGGATACAAACGAGGTAAGTTCAGTTTTTCAAATTGGCAAATTCTGTGTTGATTACTTCTATTACAAAGTTGGCAAACTGGCCAGTAAAGATTAAAGATTCATATTAGCAATACAGGAAACAAAAACAAAGTTGACCTTTTTCTCAGTACAGAGTTATCCCTTTGAACTGGATAACTCACGTTGTCGGAAAAACTAAACTGCATCCTGAACTGCGCGTAGTGATAGTGTAGACGCCAGTGATTCTGTTGCGTTCATTTTACATGTCTTACTTTGAAAGGGCTTCATCAGATTTACATGCAATGGAAAAGCAGCATCTCCAACGATGACAGGGATGGTGACTCCTATCCCAGGAAGGTTTGCAGGTGGAGGGATAGCAACTGTCTCCTGAAGCAGGATTGTGTGAAGTGGGTGGCTTGATGTGTAAACAAGGGTTTCAAGCGATGCAGAAGATCGTTGAAACGATTAGCAAACATGCTAAAATATTTTAAATACCCCTCTTCGTCCATCTTACGCATCTGCTGAACAAGCACACTGTATTCTAGCTAGATAGCTATTATATTGTTTACAGATACTTCTTGTGTGAAGTTTTCCTGCTCTACAAGCGAACAAACGAGTTACCAAGCGTCTTCTCTCTTTCCTTCTTTCCCTTCTCCTCCTCTTTATTTAATTTTACTAGTTCTCTCAAACGTGCCATTCCAGAAACCATCTTCCCCGATCTAGCTAGTTTGCTACCTATTATATTGTTTACCAAGAGTTACTTCTTCTGTGAAGCTTTCCTGCTCTACAAGCCAACAAACCAACGTTTTGCGTGACATCGCCGCCTAGTGCTAAGCAGTGTAATGGCTATCCACACAACCAGGCCACACAACTATAAATACTGAGCATGTCTCCATACACCCACACATGACATTAACAACACAGACCCGCAAGGAGTATTAATCAGGCTTACTAATAATTACAATACTATCTCGTATATCACTTCAAACAGCATAGCACAAAGAATCAGAATCAGATTTATTACCAAATAGTACTTCACATACAAGGAATTTGCTTTGGTCTGATGAACATATAGTGCAAGGACAAAAACAGGCAGTACCAAAGTGCAAATGTGATAAATACATGTACTCTTCACGCATATAGTTACATTTGCATTTCTGATGTCATTGTACACCATCATGGTAGGCTGTTAGTTTGTCTATTTCATTCCAGACTGTTGTCAAACCCCAAGCAAGACTCTGATGGTTCATTTCAGCATGCACAGGCTGATTAGAACTGCTAGATATTGGAAAACACCATCACAAAATCAACAATACTCCCATGATCAACCATGGATGGAAAAGCTCTTAAACATTCAGACGTTGGCGGTTGGCTGCTACAACTTCAACTAGTCACCATGATGTCTGTCACATTACAGTTTTTCTCAATTGCTTAGACACAATTCCTGGAACAACTCACCATTTTCTTCAATCTTCACACACAATACACACATACACCCAACGATACAAACATCTAACTTCTGTGTCCCAGTTCAAACTTTGCCCTCAGACAACACTCATAAGTTGTCAAAAACAGAGACTACATGACTGTTTGTTACACACTGGAGGGATTAATTCAGAACACTGCTACCAATATGTTTAGAATAGGTTTTCAGAAAAATAATTTGGAACTATTATAAAATCACAACCCTTGCTATCCAGATAACCCTTTCAGGAATATCCTGGTGAAAGAAATTCAAAACAGTACTGTAATAAATTACTTAAGTGGATAAGAGAATACTATTGCATATGCTGTTTGGGTCAAAAACCTGACCCTATTACTGTCACACTGACAAAACATTTTAGAAATATAAGAAATATAATACCCAATTTCCAAATGCTTTATTTCCTAATGCAGCAAATGTACAGGTTACTTGACATCAGTGTTCTCATCGTCTTGTCTCATGTCTGTCAGGTTACTCAGCATCAGTGTTCTCATCATCTCGTCTCTGGTCTAGGTCAGGCACTAAAATCTCATCAACGTCACACATTGTTTACTCTTTCCAGGAAGCGTGGGGAAAATGCCCTTGTGTGCCTTAGAAATCCCTGGATAGACTCCACAAACACATCATCACAGGCATCCACCATTGCCTCCTTTAGGTTTTGCTGTGCATAGGGCTTGCGGTCATACACTCTCCACCGCCTCATCCTAGTCCTCCTCCTCTCTGTTGTCTTGCAACTGCAGTATTGTTAGGATCCATTATTCCAAAACACATGGACGTGCCACTAGGCCCTATTGATTGAGCCTGCAATTCTGATTAGTGTGTTAACATTTTTGAGACTTAGTGTTTGGAGAAAGGTGTGCTCGTTGAGTTTAGGTTGTGATGACTTGAGTTAATTATAATGAGAGCATGTGTTTGCTGAATGAATATGTAATGCAATGAATTATTTATTTGTCCACTTTTGTGTAAGGTTTTGCAGAAAGAGTTTTGAATATTGAAACGTGTGGAAACGGGTGAATAGTGTTTACAGTTATGGGAAAGGTGTGTGTTTTTGGAATGGCGTAAGGGTATGGGTTTTTGTGCTACGTGACCCATCTGTATAAGTAAGTAGTTAGCTAATTATGAAATTTAGCACCGCATTACGTTGTTTTTATTATAATAATGATGTAAAAATTTTGTTCTGTCGACTTACTAGAGGGATGTGGAGGAGTTTTACGAAAAAAGTTTGGTGTCTTACTGTTTTTATAACACGAAGTAAATGCATAGTGTAATTACAGTATATTTACAACCTTGAAATAATATGGGAAAGAGTGTTCAAGAAAAAATTTTCCATATCAATTTTAATGAAACAACAAGTTTAGAATAAAACACACACATTTATGAAAAGTCAGGGTCCTATAGGTACATGGGTTTCATTTCAACAAAGTTATTAACTTGCAAAAAAAAATTGTCAAAATGACTGCCTTGGTAAGTCTAGTGTACAAACAACGTAATTATTCCATGATGATATGGTGTTGCTGCAAGAAAGCAAAGATCCATTATCTTTGGCACCGTGTGCTTTACTTCGTCTGGGATGAAAAGTAGCAAAAACATCAAACATACAGCATTTGTTCCTTTGTTTATATCAAGCCAGACAAGACAGTCTCAAAAGCAAACCCTGGCCCACTGGTTTTGACTCTAGAGTGCCTAATACTACTACTTCACCTCATTTTGAAGTTACACATACCTTGCAACAGTCAATTTCTCAAGTACGCTCAAACATTACTTTTTTATCTATTGGCCTAATTTCTTTTAGGAACATGCATGAATTTCCTTAAATTGTCCATCATCCAAATTCAACCACATTTTAAATCCGGGGAGAAAAACAAAACGCTCAACACTTGTCATGGTACAGTGTTAACCAGCAGCATCGTGCCGTGCACTCCTGGTTCCCGTCACTTCACGAACTCATCCCGGACTCATTCATTGTCTTGTCTCCAATCATCACGCACACCATGTCCCAATTAAGTCATTAGTATGTGTTTAAATGTTTCTCCTCTGCTCCCCTCACCTGTCAATTATTGTTCTCTGTATGTCGCACGTAGTGTGTGAGTGTATCGGTTTGCTGTGTGAAATTCAGCCCTTTGCTTTCATTCAGTTGTTTTTGTACTCAGTGTTTGTTTATATTAAAATCCTACATCGACTGCAATTCTGCCTGCGCCTGGTTCCTCCTCTCCACCTCTACAACTGTGACAACACTAAGAAAATAGGCTATATAAATGCTGGCATTTAATCGGCTTGGTCACCCTCAACTGTAAAAACTTTTAGGCTTTTGGGCTGCTTATATATAGGCCTTAGTAAGGGACTGAACAAGAACTTATCCTTCTCAAACAATTACTACAATAGTAACAGACCATTAGCACAGCCCCAGGAAACAATCGATAGCCTATTGATTTTGTTAACGTGCTGCTGTGTCATCAGCTCCTTAACCTGTCGGGAATGCAATAATATCAGATGCATATATTTCCACTTTTGATGTCATTGCACCCTCTTCAAGGTATGCTGGTACTTTCTCTATTTCAATCCAGACAAGTCTGAAACAGGAAACCAGGCCCAGGCGTTTTGACTTTTGAATGCTCATACTGCTACTTCATCTCACTTTGAAGTTACCCCAAACATCCAACAATCTACACTACCTGACCAAAAAAAAAATAACCTTTTGGATTTAAATAAGGAGATACTTAAGAGCCTATGATTGAATAATTAATGCAATGATTAATATGTTTCAGCTAGTTACCATTATTTTTTCCCAAACTTATGCAGTGAGTAGCTTCTCATTTCTTAACAGCTAATTAGCCATTCGTGAATGACATTGATACAGGATCTATCAATATAGGTGACGATAGTAATGGCCATTCGAGGCTTCATTACCGTTCTTCTAGCAGAACGGTAATGAACGGTAATCTAGTCTGTACATTTTATGTTAAATGTCCGTTCCAATGTTATTATTGTCTGTTCTTTTTCAGACTAGATTGTTAACTATATTGCCTTATACATTTCAATGATGGCTTTTATTGTGATAAAGAAAATCTGAGTGCTGCCAGCATAACATCCTGCTGCTAAAATAACGCTAATGAAGCCTCGAATGGCCATCACTAGGTGATGATAACTGACTTTCTCGTCAAGTGAAAAGACGAGAGAATCGTGGAATTCACCACAAATAGTCGCAATACTGTATAACCGTAAACAGTTTTAGTTGAGGCTTACTATAACATAGCTACTGAATGTTGTAGCCAGCTATGTTTTTGTCTATCCTGACCCAAAAAGCATGCCCGGATAAGTACTTCAAAAATCCACAAGAAATAGTTACACTATAACTGTAAACAGATTTATTGCAGCCCGCAATTAAAATTAAATATCACCGTCCTCACTGGATTCGAACTGTGGTTTCCCACGTGAGTGGCACTGTCTTTAACCGCTACGCCAAGGCGCAACACTTTTACTAGTCACTAGACACCATTCAGCATTGTGTTAAACTGACCCATGTTTTTTATTAAGTTTACCTACACCACAAATAGCGTCTATGAACTATGGCTTTTACCA
The DNA here is from genome assembly GCA_016801175.1 of Esox masquinongy. NCBI lineage: Eukaryota > Metazoa > Chordata > Actinopteri > Esociformes > Esocidae > Esox > Esox masquinongy. The sequence continues at coordinate 10,077 of JACXGI010009544.1, forward strand.
CTGGCCGTTTTAACAGCTTATTAGCCAGTAATAGGCTTACTGGTATCTACTAACTTTCTAGGAATAGTCACAAGAATTGAGCAATTGCTAGCGAGATTGAAGATGAACATTTCCCTGCCAAAGCTATTTCATTTCATGGCACAAAAACATTTGTTTTTCTTTCATTCAAGAATGACATTGATACAATAACTATTGGTGACGATAACTGACTTTCTCGTCAAGTGAAAAGATGAGAGAATCATGGAAACCCCAACTCTTTTACTGCCAATGGGGTTTTGATAAAGCCTATATTATTACCCACAAAAGCATGCACAGATGCATACCTTTGAAAATCCACCAGAAACAGTCGCAATATAACCGTAAACAGTTTTAGTTTAGGCTTACTATAACGTAGCTACTAAATGTTGTATGTAGCCAGCTAAGTTTTTGTCTATCCTGACCCAAAAGCATTCATGGATGCGTACTTCGAAAATCTACCAAAAACAGTTGCAATATAACCGTAAACAGTTTTATTTTGAGCTTATTATAATGTAGATACTGAAGGTTATAGCCAGCGAAGTTTTTGTCTATCCAGAACAAATCTAAATGCATACTTTGTTTTGACTTTGAGGAGATTCGATCGCGGAACCTATAGCTTGCAGGTCCGCTTCTCTAATCACTATGCTATTTAACAAGGTCGGTCAAACAGTCAGTCAGTCACTCACTCACGCACGCACGCACGCACGCACGCACGCATGCACGCACTCGCTCACTCACTCACTCACTCACTCAGTAAGAGACATTTGCCCTTCTAGGCCGGCTCCGCTTACACAGTCCGGCAAAAATAGAATTATCAGTGGAAAAGTGGAAATAAGGTCACAGAAGACCACATCAGATAGAAGAAGAGAGTTAAACCTCCAACCGGGAGGAGAACGAAGTTGTTCTGACAAGACTATGTCAAGGGCCATTGGACCAACGTCAGAAATCACAATGGGTAAATATCGGAGGTCACATGTGGAAGCAATGCCAGGTCAATAAAAAAAATTGTTGATACGAGAGAAAGAGTGACGAGGGAACACATGAGAGAAGGAGTACTCTCTTGCCTGGGGGTTCCGGAACCTCCAGGGGTTTACACACCCATTCTCAACCAGAAAATCTAATCAGAAAAGGAACCACGCAAGCCTAGTTCAGCCAGCCCATGATTAGAAAGGATGAATGTTGTTGTCCCTGGCTGGTTTCAATTTCAATCGTAATGGTTCAATGTCTTTAACCATTACGCTACTTAAACAGCGGGAATGCAAATTTGACCTCAGCCATTACATTTTTGCTGAAATAATGTGGACAAAAGAACGTTTATTAATGGAACTAAAGTGTACTCTTGCACAAAGATTACTGTAGATGGCTAGTTAATAACTATACAGTACCTATAATGAAAACAATGACTCCAGTCACTCCATGGCTGGTTCATTTCTTTAGAAAACAATAAAAATATAAAATGGTCACGGAATACAATTACTCTTTTAAATATATGAGATTGATGGTATTACAGAGTGGATACATTTGTTGTGCGACGGCTGAAAAGTACCAAGTGGATAAATTTTTTCTGAGAGAAAAAATTGGAATGTCTGAGATGAGAGTCGAACCGAGGTCAAAACATTGAAGGTCAGGGATAATCCCACAAGACTAACAGGGGTTGTTGGTAGACTGTCCATCTTCGTAGTCTCCAAATGCCACTTTTATCCCAGCCATACATTTTTGCTGAAATAACGTGGACAGCAGAACGTTTATTAACAGAACTAAAGTGTACTTTTGTACAAAGATTACTGTAGATGGTCATCCATACAATAACAGTTGAATAGCTACCCACTATGCTATGTGAACTGCAAGGAAATCGAAAGCATTGGCTGCATCTCAAATCGCATACTACAAACTACGTACTATTGTTAGATCTTGGCTGGGGTGCCTCTAGGCATCTCTATGTGTCTAGAGGCCACAGTCAGGGCCTGACATCAGAGGTGCCTCTTGGCATCTCTGCACTTACGTTTAATTATCCCCAATCAGAGGCAGCTCTTCCCTATTGCTTCTGGTTGGGGATCCTAGGAGGCGTTGCTTCGGTTTAGCTTTCAGTTGTTGGTCATTGTTTTGTGTCTGCGTTGTATGCCACTTCAGTTCATGGTTGTTTTTCTGCTTTGTTTTGTGCAAGAGGAATTATATAAGTAATGGACATGCCAAACCGCTCTACGCCTCACGTCCTTCACCTCAGCCGTGACAACTATAAGTACGTACTTCGCGGATGATGAAGTACGTATTGTTTTGTGTATAATAAGATAGTAGGCCAGTATTAGGACCGATTGGGACATACTACCTCGTCAGAAAATTGCGTCTCGACATTAGATCATTTTGTCACACATTAACATCACACAAAGTTTGAATATTTAGCTAGACACCATTAATCATTATGTTAAACTGACTAACGTTTCTTATTAAGTTTACTTCCACCACAAATAGCATCTATGAACTCTACGGCTTTTATTAGCCAATAATAGGCCTACTAGTATCTACTTATTACTTGGAATAGTCATAAGAATTGAGCAATTTCTAGCGAGACTGAAGATGAACTTTACACTGCCAAAGCTATTTAATTTCATGGCACAATGTTTGTTTTTCTTTCATTCGTGAATGACATTGATACAGTAACTCTCAATATAGGTGAAGATAACTATTTCGTCAAGTGAAAAGAGAGAATCATGGAAACCCCTCCTCTTTTACTGCGCAAGGAGCTGTCTATAGGCTATTACCCCAAAAAGTATGCATGGATGTGTACCTCGAAAATCCACAGAAATAGTAGCAATATAACCGTAAACAGTTTTATTTTAAGCTTACTATAATGTAGCTACTGAAGGTTGTAGCTAGCAAAGTTTTTGTCAGTCCTTAACAAATTCTAATGTGTAATTTGTTATGTCTAGTTTTGGGGTGGGAGCGGTCCAGAGCTGGATCAACAACACAATTCATATCCCCACCAAATATTAACAAATTGGTGTTTAGAGAAGGGATTTTCCTCAACAACCTATTGGCAAATTCAACATCATCAAAGTTGGGAGCATATACATTGACCAAAACTACCAATGTGTGCAAGATGGTGCCTGTTACAACTAACTAATACCTCCCATTACTGTCAGAGATTACATTAGTAGCTCAGATAAGAATTCTATGGCCAATCAAAATTGCAACTCCTCTGCCCTTGGAGTTTAAAGGACAGGTCCGCCATTCTTGAACCTGGGGGCTTTTTTCAGATTAGCTAGCATAATCCTGGACTGTAGAGACATTTGTTTGGAATAATTACAGTTTTTTTTTTTATTATTATTATTTTTTTATTATTATTATTATTAGCCTGGAGAGAGGAAGAAGGCTCAAAACTTGGTTTTGAAAAAACATGATTCGAACGATGGTGGGAAGAAATTGTAATCGTAAGAAGAAGCGAACGTGGAAAAAACATGTTTGAACAAAGACATTTTAAGATCGGGCCTGAAAATCCATTTAATGATTTTAGCATAAACTTTTTCCACGCTTGAATCTATTTTTTTCATATGACTGAATTTAGTTTTTTCATACTATGAAATATTTCAGTTACGTTTTTCTTTTCTTACAGTCAATACATTTGAGCTCAATTTGGCTCCATAGGAAGCCTCTCCGGGCTACAATGGAAGTGAACGGGGTAATAGAATATGGGCATAAGAAACTTAACACAATGCATAAGTGCTGACTAACTCTGAACAAAGGACAATAGATAGGACGTGATGTCCGTTACTGTTGGGCCCCACACACCCTACTCACACATCCCGTCCATACCTCCTGATAGGGGTTGTCCATGTGACTGTCATAGGTTCTATGAATAGGCCCATGGACCATAGGTTGGAACATACCATACGAGGGTATTTTGTAGGATAAACCTTCCTTATTGGAGGATAATGGACTGTGTAATGGTTGGCTATGACCACTGACCGCCTCCTATATGTCCAGGCATAAAAGACTGTTAACTTTATAATTATTGGAGAACATGTAAGAACTACGGAAGATCAACATTGGACTCATGTTGGACTCATGCAAATAAAGAAGTTTCTCCCCTGACTACCGGTTGCATTAATTTTGTTCATGGATCAAAAGTGGACAGAATCTAACAGCATGGTGCCGTGACCTGGATAGATGGATTTTGCACTCTGATGGTGAGTCAAACCACACTATCTAAAAAGATCAAGTCAGTTTAAAGAGCATGAGTATCCAGATTAACACCTCTGGAACAAGAAGCCCTAGAATCTTTGTTTTTTAGGCTATGGGAACCTGTGGTGAGGACACGCAAGACTTACGTTGACACTGAAAGACATGTTCTTAGTCTTAGTCCAGAGATTCCACAGAAGAAGTTAAGTCCTTTTAGGCCACTTACATTGATGAAACAGTGATGAAACTTTCCTCACGTTATCTGGAAGTCATTTATAGAAGAGTATCAAGAGACACGTGTATAATATTTGTACAATTAAAGTTAAAGAAAAGTACAACGTGGTAAAAATGGGGACTGCAGCCCTGACAATGTAATTGAGAAAATGGCTAAATCATTGGCTGATGACATCAAACAGAGCTTGAAAATAGATGACTGTCACCAAGAGATAATTCAAAACTATGCCATTGTTCCAGAAGAAGATTTTTTGAGTTTTTTTGATAAAGAAAACAGGATAAGAAATTCAGAGAATACCTGATGAATTACAAAAAACGTTGGTTGTTGATTGTGTTATCAAAAATGGAATGATAAATTCCTCAAAGATGGTCTTGAAAGAACTGTGAAGGAGAAAGAATGTGTTGGGGCGTCGGCTGAACAAACAGCTGAATTGGATATGTTAACCAAAGGACTTGAAAAGTTGACAAAGCAACTGGAGACGTTGAAAGCAGGAAAAACACCTAAAGACATTCAAAGGCCATTGAAAAAGAAACCAGTAGAATGTTATTATTGTGGAATCCATGGCCATAGGCAGAATGAGTGTCACAAGAAGAACCGAAGGAAAAAGACAGGATGGACAAACAGTTAGAACATGAGACATTCTGCCCACATGCCGAGCAGTGGCAAGGAAAGATCTCCCATGTATGGAATTCAGGAATCAAAGATGGAGGATTTCCTGGCGATACCTGAAACTGACATGAGCTTATATAATCATTGATTAAGAGTTTTAAATGTATTTCCAAAAATGTATCCAGAGTTGGGGAGTAACGGATTACTAAAAATCAGTAACTGTAATCCGTTACGTTACCAACTAAAATATTGTAATTGGATTACAGATACTTTTGAAAAAATTTATGATTACATTTGGATTACTTCAATTGAAAAAGATTAGGTGCGCAAAATACTTACGACACGTTGCATGCTTGATTTTGTTTTTAAATGTTTTAAAAACATTGTTATTTGAATCAAAATAACAATTGCGCAACGTTTTGACAATGTTGGTGGTTGTGGAGCAAAACATCAGACTACTTTCATGGTAAATGACAGGCATTTACAAAGGGTTTCCACCAAGTTGGAATGCGTGTGTTCTCTCTCTCTCTCTATGCCTCATCACAGGACGACTGGTGAGAGGGAAACAATACACAGAGGGTAATCATTTTTTTGAAGTTAAGTAAAACACATGGCTTTCCATGTGCACTGAATTTGATTCTAATATATGTTTTAATTTGGTTTTAGACAAAAGATTGGGATTATAGTCTTATGTGAAATTATGGCAAAAAAGAGGTGAGAACAGCTAAAAGCGAGTTTATCCCGTACAATAAAATTAAATATTTTATTTTGAATGCTGAATAGGGTTTGGTTAACTAAGAATGTTTTCATTTGTTTTGTTTTTTGTGTTTCTCTTGCAACTAAGATGACATTTGTGTTTTAAAGAACGAGTTAGATACTTCTCAGTTCTAAAAAGGTTGACTGACTAATAGTCCCACCCTGGGTTCAGAAAGCACCACAGGGGGGAGGAGTGCTTGACCCAATACCCCCACACACTGCCAGGGTTAGAAAGAGTAACATAGGCTTACTTGGGTGGTCATGTCTATCATTAGTTTAGTCATAATTTTTATGAATGTTTTGGAATTTTCACAATAATGTTAAATTACTGTGTGGATCTGTCAATTGCATTTTTACAACTGCAAAAATATTGGATATGATAGACTTTTGAACTTTGATTAACATATAGTATCAGTTAAGCAAACATTTACTATAGACAATCTGAACAACACAACATATTTTAAAAGGGTACCTAGTTTTGGTTGAAGGCATAATCAAACCTTAGTTAAGAGCTTAATTTTTTCACCTAACAGCTGAGACACAAGAAGCTATAGCAAGCTTAAATCCTAAACAGAGACAAAGGCACCTTTGTGAATTATTTTGTGGGCATCCCCGAGTTCTGGGTCTCTGGATGGACCCAGGAACACATGCCATTGTGGGCTGTTATGGAAATTCTGATATTTTTTTCTGACATGTCTGCAGTGGATCATTATGACCTCTGACCATCTTTTAATCTGGCCAAACCAATAAGGGTATCTGTCCTTTGTTCTTCAGGAATGTGGTTGACTGCCTTTTATGATGTTCCCCTACCCCTTTGACTGTAAACACCTAGGGCAGGAAGGATAAGGTGGGGGGACAGCCCGCCTTTTGGGTAAAACCTATGTGACATAAGACAGTAGGGCAGTATCTTACCACACCCCTTTTCAAATGTAATGTGTACTTTGACTGTTCTGTGTTTCCTCAGAGATTCCTCACAGGCCTGTTATGATAGGCTTAGGACGCATCTCTCTATTTGCAAATATAAAATAAACTGTTAATTGTGAAAGAGAATTTTGTCTCTGTACTTACTTGCATTAAGAGTTCCTATCGATGGAATTACCATCACTCTTTGGAGGCTCGTCCTTTGGTTACTTAACCTGATATCTCAAAATCATATCCTAGCGGGTCAACCGTGCACGGCCAGAGACTGGGTCTCTGGAGCCTAAATCCTCCCCCGATCGTTGGCTAGCTACGAGAAGGGTGAGAGAAAGGGCGCTCGGCTGAAGTGAGTTTTCGGGTTTGATCAGTACAGGTACCCGGAGCCAAACTTTGAACTCAGGATGTAAGGGCATAATTCATTTAAACTTGTGGTTTGAAACTGTTAACAGTAAGGTGGTTGGACCACTGTATAAAAAACCGGTGTAAGGAATATCTCGCGAAAGGGCTGACAAGCTTATTAACGCATGCTGGGCACATTAATCGAGGTACCAGGGTGACAGGCGGCGGTTGGACCGCACCAATGTTCACTCTGGATCCTGCGTTTTCGCCACGCTTAGGTTTGCAGGGTTTAATGATGGGCAAGTGCGGCAGTAAATCTTTGTTGGTCTCTCGTGTTTACGATGGACCGGCAAAAATTATTTATAACGTTTATGGTGTATGGACATGTGAACAATTTTATCTTTGGGAGTTATTAGGATTTCCGGTTAATGGCGTTTTCATTCAGTGATGGATGCATGGCCTACCAGGCATATTGGAGGACAATGGACGAGGTAACGTACGGGAGTTGCAGGAGGTATAATATGAAGTTGTTTGGAAGGCATAGGCTACGGTATGTGGAAAGTGGTGATTGATGGAAGCTTTTCATAGGGAAGTTTGTGTGGGGTTTAATGATCTCTGTGTTGTAGTTCTTTTCGCTCAGGTTGGATGGATTGTCCCTCTGACCGCCCCCACCCTCCCGCGGTGTTCCGCAGGCCTGGGACTTTTGCATCGTCCCACCCCGCCCGGCGACACTGCATCGGTGGAGAACATTTCCCTATAATCGACGTAACCAACCCCACTGGTGACTGAGATAGCCCTCGACTCGTTTTACTCTATGACTTTGTCGTTAAGGTGGTGCTGCTGGAGGCCACCTGGAGGCCGTTTTGTTCCACTGAACGTATTGGGAGAGTCTACGCGGGTCAAGAAAAGAATCAAAAGGGGGGAGAAGAACACACCAGATACGTAACTTCTGTTGGCCCAGCCGGTGTTTACAGCGGCTAAGACTGATGAAAACTACAGACCCAGGGTTGAGGAAGAAACTATGCCAACCGTTATGTTTGAGATGGCTACCTCTGGACATTAGGTCTGTGAAGATGCCCGTGGAAATCAATCAATCAATCAAATGTATTTATAAAGCCCTTTTAACATCAGCAGTTGTCACAAAGTGCTTTTACAAAACACCCGGCCTTAAACCTCAAGGAGCAAACAACAGTAGTGTTGAATTTCAGTGGCTAGGAAAAACTCCCTAAGAAGGCTGAAATTTAGGAAGAAACCTAGAGAGGAACTAGGCTCAGAGGGGTGACCAGTCCTCTTCTGGCTGTGCCGGGTGAACATATTAAGACTACAAATTGTAATAATTAATAAATGCATGGGGGGGTCAGCACAGTGGCAGCTGAAATCGTCAGGTATTGTCTTGATCTGCAACACAACCAGGAGGTTGTTTCGAACTGCGAAATTTAAAAGGACTTCGTAATTCTGTGATTAGGTAACCGCACATGATTGATTGTGGCAAGCTGTTACTACCTCCATGATATCCATGCAACTGATCGTGTACGGTTCATGTAAAGGAGTTGGCATTAAACAAAATGCAGTCATTTAACTGTTAAAAACAACTATACCGCTCTATACCTGCAGGCCTATTATTTATTTAAATTTGGTAGAAAAAGTAAGACTCCACATTAGAGATTAGTCAGCAACAATAAGACATCCGATTTTCATATGTTGCCTTCAAAATAAATGCCTGTGGTGTGTCTATAATTTGTGTTGTGTAGGCTACATTTTCAAAGGAAAAACTATCTGGGGGACATTATAAATTAAACAAAATTACAATTTCAATAATACTTTACATAGGTTTAAGAATATTATAAGGTGGAGCACCCGGAAATGGCTAGAGCTTAAGTAAGCTAATGTAGAAAACATGATCTAATATAAAAAAAATCCTATTTTGATGTTATTGTTTTTAGTTTGCTTGTGCTCATTTGCTTTGGAGATTGATTGTGTAATACATCCAAACACACTAGATGTGTTCACACTGCACCGTAGCTTAGGGCTAAGTGCATCCTAAGCCCTGGGCTAAGCAAGTGTTCACACTTGCATGTTTGAAGTGGGAAAGCACCACCCTTAGCCTAGGGCTAGCTGGCCATACTCTGGAGCAGGGTTAGCACCGACTTTTCAGGGCTAGCCCCAGAAAAACGCTGAAAAAATAACCAGTGTGAAACGGGGTCAAGAACAAAACCATAGAACGTTTATTGTCCAATCACAAAACCTGCCCTTTCACTTAATTTACATACGCTTGTGACGTGCACCATTACCCACAGCTTCGTCTGTTTTGGTCCTTTCACTCTGCAAAGTTTTGTCGTTTCATTATGCCAGCTCAACGTAGTTATTGCAGCTTGCTTTGGAAGTAATTCCAGCAAATATATCGAAAGAATGAAGGTTTACTAACGTTTTTATCTTTCTTTGCATAGTTTTAACTAAGTTGTTCAAGGAAATACCGACAGGGTGGTCATCCTGATCAGTCGATGTCATGAAGTCGTTAATTGAATCGTGGTAGCGTAACATTGATCATGTGTCAGTGATGTAGGCGACTATAACATTATTCGCATGCCAGAGAAAGCGTAACATTTGCAGCTTATCATAGAATGTAAAATGGTATTGTGTCGTATTTGTCAGTTAGCCCAGGGCTTAGGAACAGAAGTGCATCCTCAGCCTAGGTTTAAGCCTTAGCCCAGGGTTAACAAACTCTTGTGTGAACACAGGCTAAGCTAACCCGGGGCCAGTCTTAGCCTGCAACAATGCAGTGTGTAAAGGCCTTATTTTCCATCCCCCCACTGTAATGGACACGGGATACTTTTTGCGGAAAAACTCTTCAGTACCGATGTGAATGTATTGTACAAAATACTCAGGAGAGTTTGTAAAATTACTAATATAATGTGAAATCATGGAGCACTGTGCAACATCCAGCAAAACAATATATTGTTGTCCCTCTTTAATCCCCAATGCCACACACTATACTGTACATGGAATTCATATTGCCTCATTAGTTAGCATCTAGTGACTTTTTGGAGCCGGCCAAGAAGAGCGAATGTCACTGACTGACTGACTGACTGACTGACTGACTCCTTGTTAAATAGCGTTGTGGTTAGAGAAGCGGACCTGTGAACTATAGGTCCCGAGTTCGTATCTCCTCGCAGGCGAAGCCAAGTACGCATTATTAATTCTTCCGTATAGACGAAAACTTCACTGGCTAAAACCTCCAGTAACTATATTATTTTAAGCCTGAAATAAAACAGTTTACCGTTATATTGCGACTGTTTCTGGTGGATTTTCGAAGTACGCATCCGTGCATGCGTTTTGGGTCAGTATAGACAAACACATTTGCTGGCTACAACATACAGTAGTTACGTTATGGTAAGCCTTAACTGAAACTGCATACGGTTATATTGCGACTGTTTCTGGCATGGACAAGTTCATCTTCAGTTTCGCTAGCAATTGATCAATTCTTATGATTATTCCTAGGAAGTTAGTAGATTCTAGTACGCCTATTACTGGCTAATAAGCTGTTAAAAAAGCCACAGTTCATAGACGCTATGGTAGAGGTAAACTTAATAAGAAACGTTAGTCAGTTTAACACAATCCTCAATGGAGTCTAGCGACTGCTGAAACGTGTAATGCCGTGGCGTAGTGGTTAAAGACAGTGCCTCATGTGGAAGTTCTGAGTTTGAATCTATTGAGAGCAATGACATTTATTAATTATTGCTGGTAGATTCCACGATTCTCTCGTCTTTTCACTTGATGAAAAAGTTAGTAATCGTCACCTTTATTCATAGTTATTGTATCAATGTCATTCACGAATGAAAGACAACAGTACGTTGTTTTGCCATGAAAGAAAAAAAACACGTTCTTATGTCATGAAATGAAATAGCTTTGGCAGACTCGCTAGCAATTGCTCAATTCTTATGACTATTCCAGTAAGCTAGTAGATACTGGTAAAGCTTATTACTGGCTAATACGCTGTTAAAACGGCCAGTGGCAAACGCCATACATAGACGCTATTTGTGGTGGAGGTAAACTTAGTAAAAAACGTTAGTCAGTTTAACTGTATCAATATCATTCATGAATGGCCAATTAACTATTAAAACGGCCAGTGGCAAAAGAGGATTGGTTCAGGATAGAGACGAGGCTATACTGACACCCAGCTATATGTATGCAGCTCCATGGTGCATAATATATATATATATATATATATATATATATATAATATATATGCAGTTCCGTGTTGTAGTGGTTAATGACACAGCCTTTCACGTGGGCGACTCGGGTTTGAATCTCGAGCGGGCAACACTTTCTATTGCGGGCTGGCTGAACTAGGCTTGCCTGGTTTCTTGTTTTTAGGAGTCTGGCTAATTATTCCATCTAAAATTATTCTGATGACATGAACATTATGACTGACAGTTAACTATTTTTAATTTGCATTTTAGATATGGTGTTATGAATTCCAGCCTCAGTAGCTAATCTATGCTCAGTAGCTAATTAGTCCACTGTTTTCATTTGTACAATGACTTGCACCTTTAGGCAAATATTGAGTGGAATGCAATGTTGCCATGATTATTTCATTTAAAATAAACTACCTAGCAGAGTCAAAAAAATGGCAAACGTTAACGATAAATGCTATCGACGTTAGCTAGCTAGTAATGTTAGCTAACGGAAATATATTTATCTAACCTCAGTTTAAGCTAACATTAGTCCATCTAAAATCATTTTGGTGACATGAACATTATAACGTACGGTTTAGCTAATAATAATTTGACCATTTAGAGATTCAGAAATGACCATTTAGGTGTCATGCTTTCAAGCCTCGGTAGCTAATCTATGCTCATAATTGCTAGAAAAACCTCAGTCTAAGCTAGCGTTAGTTACTTTAAATCATTCTGGTGACATGAATAATGTAACTAATGCTTTAGCTATTAAAAATTTGCTTTTGGTAAAAGGTTCACACCTCAGTAGATAATCCATTCTCAGTAATTAAGTAATTTCTGGTTTCATTTGTTTCTACAATTCCACTTCTGGGGGCTAAAATTATCAATTGCACCTTTTAATTGTAGACATGGCAGTTAAATTAAAATGAAATCTGAGTTGTAATTTGACAACAACACATGGGCTTTATGCCCATGCCCAACCAAAGTCAACATATTTTTATAATAAGAATAGGGAGGGTATTTTCCAAATAAATTAAAATCTGGAAAGTTATTGGTTTTATTGATGCCACCTGTAATAGTCTTTTGTTGATCAAAATTAAACAATTCTAAGAAATAGTTTGATCAATCATTGATGATAATACGCATACTTAAGTAAACATACCTTTGAAAATGATAATGATTATCTCTTCTGACCCCATCATTATCCTACAACAAACAAAAATTGAAATCATTAATATGCTCTGCGCTGAGGAAGACTGACAAACTTCCATTCAGTTACATTTACAATGCGATTAGGGTACATTTATTACATTATGAAAAATTCAAACAACTTCCTAGTTACATTGTTTGTTGCTTAAGGTGTTGTACTGTTCTGATAGTGTCAGACTTTTGAAGTATCCATATGTATCTGATGCAGAACATTGTATTATGATACCATTTGAGGTAAATGTCCTGAAAACTATTGCGATGTAACATGCAAGTACATTCAGTTTGGCCAAACAGTGGTGGCATAATAGCCAATACACTATCTATTGATGTTTGTCACTCAATGAGATTACATTTGGTACACATGATCAGGGTTGTGATTTTACTTTGTGTGAATGATGTTTCAAGATGGCCACATGGGGGCACTATAAGAAAGGAAAAAACATAGATGTCGTATTACTTGCAACTATGGATATAAGTTGAAAACAATTGCAATTTGGCTAGTAGTAGCTTCAATGCTGAAACCCGCTAAATGCTGCTTGCAGCTTTAATTATTATTATTCTTTTTCTCCTGGCCCATTTTCAGAGGCCCGTAACTCGGCCATATGTTGCTCAATTTGCATGAAACTTTGCATACTTGTTGCCATCAGAGGCACGAAGGGCCTCGGCCATTGCTATGCCTATACACCCCATGGTGGCGCTGTAGCACTTAGTCAAATGTTGAAGGTTTGAGCATGCATATCTCATGAACCGAATGTCGTAGAGTCATGCAGCCAAGTTACATACATGCCCCTTCTCATGCTGACCAAATAAGTCTCTGGGGTCTTTCAAATTCGCCCCTTGGATTTTCCTCCATTTTGAATTTGGTGAAAAACCCGTTAACGACATCTCCGAGACCGCTGAACGGATTTGCATGCCGTTTGGTGTGAAGGACCTTTGAACCATTATCTTTAAAAGTTATATAAGGAAAGTAGATATCTCAAATAGTATGGCCGAAATCAGCGAATGAAATTGAGAGTGGGTGTGTTGTTGGGAGCATGGCAGCATTCAGTCCTCGATGTTTTGCATTATTCTTTTTGTATATATTGGACTATTATTTTGAAGGAACTCTTATTTTAGGAAGAGCAAACGTTTGTAAATAGTGTTTGTAAATCTCCTTGAACAGTAAGTTGGTCATGGCAGTTGAAATTGCTGCTGCCATAAGCTATATTCCAGTGCAAACCATCTTAAGGTTTAGGCTATGGATGATAAATGCCTGTGTAAATTCTAACCCTATTGAAATTATTATTCAAAATAATTAAATTTTCCCCTTGTAAAGAAGACCTTTATTTTAATATTCGTCACATTTCTTGTAAAAAAAAACATTATAATATTTGAGGGTATTCCAGGTAATATGTTTGACTAAAGCATTTGTTTCTGTTTTTTTTTTAAATAAATAGTCTAGAGTATGTGTGTCCATTGAAGTTAGTTACTTGTTAAATGTTACACAAATCATATATTATTGTACACATTATTGTACATATTTTTAGCAGATCTTTTTCTAACTAATTTCCCTTGGTAAGACTTTACTTTTGCAGCCGGTAAGGTTTTTTGCCATGTGACTTCCTGTCAATTAATAATCAATGACCTTGTCATGTCCAATCCCATCGACAGCTTAAATTGTTTGTTAGGTCACACCTGCTCCCTTTTACAAGGTTGTAGTATTTCGGAAGATTACGAGCTTTCCAAGAGTACACAACACTGTGTATTCAAATCGTAAGTAGGCCTGTTGGATATGTGGGTAAGTTTCAAATTAAGCTAGGTATTGTAATGGGGATATTAGCCTATTTGGTAAATTGTTGTTGTATATTTTGGAAATGTTTATAGATATAATAGGCCTAATTGTTGCAACATTTCCTGTCAAAATTGATCTAATATAGCCTGTACACCGGAAATGGAAACTGTAAAACAAGCTATTGGAAAGCCACATTTTTGAAAATGGTATTTTACGAAGGCGGACATTTCACTAGGAACTTGTCCCCTCCACATTTCGAAATAACATTATTGTCCCCCTCTTCCACTTTTTATGGTGAAAAAATTAGGACGACGTGCTTCAGCACCTGGCAGTAATTTCAGAGTGGCAGGCATGCCAAGGCAACAGAAAAATACTCAGAGCCAGAGGATAACAAACTCTGACATGTCGTCTCTTTGTTTCATAATCGTTTCTGGTACTGGTATGTTTAGCTAGACTTCTTTGCAACAGAAGCTGCTTGCGTTTGAGTTTTCCTGAAGCAAAGCAGTATATCGCATAGTAAGGTGTGTTTGATTGAGCTAGATAGCAACCTAATTTCTCACAACGTTGTGCACAAGCAGATAAAGCATACATTGCCCTCTCTCATTGACATAGCGAGCTAGTTCCTGTTTCAAACAAGGTTGATGGCAGATAACGACCAAACATCTTACAGCTGTTTTGTATGCATTATTGTAGCTAGCTAATTTACTAATTGAGCTACATGAAGTTCGCTAGCTAGTTGATTAGTGCTGTGCTGGAGAGCTATGCTATAGACAGCTAACAAAGCTGTTTTAAGACAGGCTATAGATCAATCTTCTAGCATCAGTCAAGATGAAATCATCTAAGAGATTGACGACCGATATTAGGACGTTTAAAGAGAGTTATAAGAGGGTCTATCAGTTCTCTACCAAATTCTTTAATATTAAAACATTTTGTCACACTGTAATGGTGTTCTAAATTTTTCACTGTCATGGTAATTCAGCCTACATGACTTGGTGCACCATGTCTCAGCAGGATATTCAATTGTGTGCAATTTTAGAATTCAGGAGCTTTACAAAAATCCAACCCTGTATTTTACTAACTTAAATGTCAAAGTTGCTTGGCTAGTTTTAAAATAATTTTTAACTTTCCCTTTGCAGTAGTGTCTTCCATTTTCAGTGTGTACATTTGCTAGGTGAATTCTGAAACACACTAAGGGAGGTTTTTACAACACCTCATTCTTAAATAACTCTAAAATGATTGTTTAGTACTAGAAAATAATTTTCCATTATATTAAACCCAGCTGAAACCTATTTGGTTTATTTAAATTAAACTTAACGTTGTCTGTGTTATTGAGTTGTCACAGTATGTGATGCACTGGCATGTGTTAAGACTGGTATTAGGTTACAAATGGCAGAAAGGAACTAAATGAAGCTGAGGATGTGAGGCGTCCATTTCTGAAATTAAGCATTCTGATGTACTTATTCTTTTGTTTAGTTGTACATTTGGTCCTTCCACATCTTTCATTCCTCAAAACATTGATTGACTGACTGGTTTCTACAGTGAGCTGTTTCTTTTTTGCACTTTTTGACCTAATATTGACCTCAACACATGCCAGTCTACTGCATACTGTGGCAACTCAAAAACACAAAGACCATATAAAGCTTAATTTATCAAACCAAATAGCTTTTAGCTGTTTTTGATATAATTAATAGTGATGTTCTAGTACCACATTAGCAATTTGGCATGATCACTCAAGGACAAGGTGTTGGAGTAATGGTTGTTGGAAATGAGGCCTGTGTAGATTTAATCAAAAAGACTTAAATAGTAATGTTTTTTACATCATTGATGTCCCGACTATTGATCAGTTGAATACCACGTTGGTGAATAAAAGTAAAAATGTCCTTTCAAAACAGCAACATTTGTAAATTATTCCAAGCTTTTGGCCCCCAGTGTATAACTTTTATTGTCCTGTTAGATTTCAGATGAATTCCATGGCTAAAATAAAGGTTTCCATAAAATGTATTTCAAATTGACTAACAGTATTATTTGTTTCATAGATGCCACGCAAACCTGGATTCATGCTGAGTGTTTTGTGCGTGTCTTTGGGTGTGCAGTGTGTGACTGTGTGGAGCCTGTTTCTGACTGTGTGTGTGTGTGTGTGTGTGTGTGTGTGTGTGTGTGTGTGTGTGTAAGAGTTCAAGTGGCTCTATAGTTAGAGTGAAATTTGTAATTGTAAAGTTCTGTTTGATTCCCAATTGAGCCTAATGTTGTTGTGTCCTAGGGCAAGGCACTCCACCCTAATTTACTCCAGGAAAATGTACCTGTACTTATTGTAAGTCGCTCTGGATAAGAGCATCTGCTAAATGACTAAAATGTATACTTGTACCTATTTTTTATATTAATGCATTTGATTTGTCTGTAAACACATTGTTATTTTTATTTACAATCTTCAAAGTGGAGTAAAACAAAAATGGAAATTGATTCCTTTATTAAAAACTTGCTAAATTAGCAATAAAAATGATTTGACATAACTACTCAATTGCAGTAATTGTGTGATTGTTATTAATGTACAGAAGTAACTTAATATTATTTTTAACTTAACCTTTCAAATAGTCATTTCCATTTTCAATGTGTAGCTTAGAAAAATTAAGCTTTTCACTATATGTCTGTGAGTGCTGCCTCGCTATGATAGCTGCAACCCTGGTCAGCCTACTGGTGATTTCTGTTGAGTCTAGAATCCACAGGGACTGCCAAGGGCAGGCCTGGAAAATTGACTCTGACAGCCGAACCAAACAATCAAAGAAACCAGATGTCACCACACGTAAACGCATTTAGACTGCACCTCAACACTTCCACCACTCACCCACACACTCCAACAACACATTTTGGGGAAAGCAAAGTCCAAAGGGGGAAGAACAGACCTAGCAGGGACCTTAGTAGGAGCCCATATCAAGAAATATACCTGAATTGCAATAAGATCCCAGGCAAGAAGGCAGAATATCTAGCCCTGGGTATCCAAGGGTTCCCAACAGGGGCAAATTGCATAGCAGGAGGACTAAATGTAGCTACTAACAAAGAATGGCTCCCACAGGGGTTCTCCCCTAAAACAGGTATTTGTCAAAATGCCCTATGCTCATATATATTCTCCACACCAATTATTAGGGAAAATGGGGGCTCTCTCTCTTATACATTACAATTAGATAAAAGGCTAAATATCCCTAACAAGTTTTACACTGTATGCAAGTCTTTCATAATTTCAACCCCAAAAAGGGAGCTAATCAGGAGCAGGTGCTCTCATTGGTTGAGGTATCCAGGTGCGATGGGTGGCCCGTACGAGAAAAGGGAGAACCAACACTCGTCCCACTCATTCCCGAATTTACACCTCAATTGAAACCAGAGGTAAGAAGCAGACAAGCTGCCTCTCCTCCATTAGTAAACCACACTGTTAGCAAGGAGATAGGATAGCCCATATAGAATGCCTGTTGACACCAGGGTCCCCTAAGACAACAGTAAGTCTTCTCTCTGCCTCACCAAAATCTTCTGCCCGAATGTGTAAAACAGCCTCATGGCACCAGCAGTAGCAGTAGGTAACAACTGCCCAGGAAAAGTAACGAATACCCATGTGCTTGTGAGATACGAAGTTAGAATTCTATTCTCTATAATTAACCCATCCACATTAATCAATGGAACTGTGTTCTACTGTACTCTTTCTACTCCTGAAGGTGCTCAAAAACCAGAGCGTCAGGTGATACGCCCAGGCCATCAGGTGGTAGTCTGTTCCAATCTCTAATTGTGCTTTATTGTAGCCAGCAGTACACACGTGACCTATCCTGGCTGACTTATAGGCAGACCTGGGGCACTCGAACGATGGGCATGCTACTGCCCATGTACAGTGTGATGCAGTCCTTGGATCAGGTGCGTGATTTAGCTTTGGAGGTAGAACATCTTGCTAATGCGACCACTAGGGCCAGTAATCTGATTTCTGAGGAGCTAGAAGCTACCCGCTTGCTTGCTCTACAGAACAGGGCAGCCTTAGACTATTTGTTGGCCTCTCAGGTAGGAACCTGTGCTTTGATAGGACAAGAATGTTGTACATTTATACCATACTAGAACTCCACTGTCTCTGACCTAATTAATTAAATGACACAAGTTTCCCACCAGGCCCACAGTGATGACATCAAAGGACCATTCTCCAGGATAGCTGAATTATGGGGTCAGTATTGATGGGTGGGCTTTGAATAGGTTGGCATAGTAATTTTAATCATAGTAGTTATAGCCCTTTTAGTATTTCTCGTGCGCATCTGCTGCCGATTGGCTCTGAGTGGGTTTTGCACGAATGATCAGTTTAGCATAGAACTGAAGGACATGGCTTAGTTGAGACATCCCAATGTTTAACATGACTGATTCTCCCAGATCTGAAATCTACTGACTCATTTACTTACTGATTTACTGATGCCCATATATACTGACTACACTACAAGTCCACACTAAGGTAAAATATTCACATAGTTAACCTAGAGTTGCCACAATGGTATACATCAAACCCAGAGGGGGCCTTGGCCCGGTGTGGTGAACCACAGGACGACTACGATGACGGACCCTCCTGTAGCGGAGGGTCCACAGATCAAACGAGGCTTCGGACATCATTAATCACATGGTATTACATCGACGCAAGCCTCGGCCCTTTCGCCTGGATTCGAATGGGTTGACATTGCAAAGCATGCCTCGATCTGAGATTTTGGCATCCTTGGTATTATTGAGGCGGAAAAAATAAAATATTAACATAACTCATACGAAAATAAATGTAATAATTTCATTAAGTGTGCTGGTGTAATGAACACCGAGACCCGGGGTGTGTGGTTCCAATTGCAGAAACGTAACTGTCGATTTATTTTGGTACAGGGGAGTAGGCAGGAGCAAAAACAGTAGTGACGAGCAGGTAGGTTCGGTAACCAGGAGATCATTCCATGAAGGCAGTGGCACAGGCAGGGATCGACAGAGAGGAGAATCCAGGGACAGGCAGGCAGGTCGGAATACCGGGTGATCAATCCGCGAGGGCAACAGTACAGGTAGGGTTAGGCGGTAGGAGAATCCAAGGGGCAGGCAGACAGGTCAAGATGCAGGTTTCTAGATAACAGGATAGGACTGGGAAGGGAAGGGAAGGGAAAGGAAAGGAAAGGAAAGAGCAACAGGCTGGGCGCAAACAAGCAAATGCAATGAACTAAACAACGGCTTGGCAGGTCCACTACGAACAATACCTCACATTGGAGTGGAGGCAGAGCACAGGCTAAATAGAGAGGTAAACAGGGCACAGGTGTTTAGTATTCCGGTGATTGGGATCTGGATTGCTGGGTGCGTTCATGAGTATCGGGAAGTGAGAGCGTAACGGTGGCAGGTGAGGAGCGTGACGGGGAGGAGTTGGATCCGGAGCGACGCGAAAACCTCACAGCTGGCACATAAAACCTAAACTAAAACTGGATTTAACACTGTGACAGTGATGTCAGATTATTATCTAATCACCAATTTCACATAGGCTACTTAGCTATCCATTATATGGGAAGCACTTGTAAATAACTGGTATTGAAGTACCGACCTAAAATACTTCCCCGAGTTGGTTAATGAGAAGAGATTAAGAGGAGACAAAATCGCAGTGCCGGCAATTATCTTTTATTCATACAGATATATCTGGAGACAGTGTGGCATTCAGTCCAACAGAGTCTAACACAATCACAGCACAGACAGTTCTTATAGCATGAGCCCCCTACCCTAAATTTT
>JACXGI010009545.1:0-30055 GCA_016801175.1 Esox masquinongy
GGAACACAGTGAAGACAGTCATCATCAAGTGGAGAAAATATGGCACAACAGAGACATTACAAAGAACTGGACGTCCCTACAAAATTGATGGGAAGACAAGAAGAAAACTGGTCAGGGAGGCTTCCAAGAGGCCTACAGCAACATTAAAGGAACTGCAGGAATTTCTGGCAAGTACTGACTGTGTGCTACATGTGACAATCTCCCGTATTCTTCATATGAATGGGTTATGGGGTAGGGTGGCAAGACGGAAGCCTTTTCTTACAAAGAAAAACATCCAAGCCCGGCTGAAGTTTGCAAAACAAACATCAAGTCCCCCAAAAGCACGTGGGAAAATGTGTTATGGTCTGATGAAACCAAGGTTGAACTTTTTGGCCATAATTCCAAAAGGTATGTTTGGCACAAAAACAACATTGCACATCAACCAAAGAACACCATACCCACAGTGAAGAGTGGTGGTGGCGGCATCATGCTTTGGAGCTGTTTTTCTTCAGCTGGAACCTGGGCCTTAGTCAGGGTGGAGGGAATTATGAACAGTTCCAAATACCAGACAATTTTGGCACAAAACCTTCAGGTGTCCGTTAGAAAGCTGAAGATGAAGAGGAAGTTCACCTTTCAGCACGACAATGACCCAAAGCACACATCCAAATCCACAAAAGCATGGCTATACCAGAAGAAGATTAACGTTTTGGAATGGCCCAGCCAGAGCCCAGACCTGAATCCAATTGAATATCTGTGGGGTGATCTGAAGAGGGCTGTGCACAAGAGATGTCCTCGCAATCTGACAGATTTAGAGCGCTTTTGCAATGAAGAGTAGGCAAATATTGCCACGTCAAGATGTGCCATGCTAATAGACTCCTACCCAAAAAGACTGAGTGCTGTAATAAAATCAAAAGGTGTTTCAACAAAGTATTAGTCTAATGGTGTGCACACTTACGCAAACAGGTTATTGTGAGTTTTTTATTTTTTATTTTTCCAGGTTCAGGCAAGAAACAAATGGGGTTTGACCTGAAATACGTTACAGTAAACGTAAGCTCTCAGGTAAAAAAAAATATGTATTTACGAGCGAAGGGGCAAACCTACAGTCTAGACAGAAGCTAACGCTACACTAGCGGTAAAGTACACTATTCGTTCTAAGTTTTGCAGTTAGCCAATTTTGGTATTTCATAGGATTTGAGTGCGAAGTATTTTCATTTTGAATGGCACGTTTTACCAGCTGACAGTTACAGTTTTTAGACTGAGAGAATGTGACGGAATTATATTTTTCAATGGTTTATGAATTATTTTTATTCAGGGGAATATTGCAGAAAATTGGAACGGAGGAGCTATGGGCAGGCTACTCCTTGAAGGGCAGGAAGCAGAATGCTGTCGCGCGTAAGTAAATGCGTATATGTAGAAGATATATAATTTAATTATTTTAAATTGTTTTTTTGAGGATAGTTTTGTTGGAATATCAACAAAACACTGCTAAGGGGATAAAGGCGTTCCTAGAGGGGGAACCTCAACCTAGAGATTTGTAGCCTCAACCGTGTCTGTTTTTCAAAATAGTTGCGTAGTCTAGGGGTTTTCAATCTTTTCCGTATAACTTTCAAGGCAGTATAATCTTTCTTTTTTTACTATTTACTATTTTTGAGTAGTCTGCAAGCGTTGCTTTGCATGTTAGAAGTGAAAACCCTTCTAACATGATATGTCATTCAGACCTAGATAAACCATGACCCAAAAAAACGCGATACACACCGAACCGTGGGCCCACTGTACCGTTGCATCCATAATTTCCATATAACCATGTAACATTGAATGTAAGTTTGTCAATTCATGGCTTTTTAAATAAGATTACCATTTTAAACAATATAGGTGCTGACCTGAAAGCCTACCCAAAGGCCACCTACCTAGAGGTAGATTGCAGACACCCTCAAGCATGCACCTTCTCGGCTGAAGAGTAAGAGAAAGGTATGACTGAAAATTATAATAATTATTTTTTAATGGCTCATTGTGTGCTTGTACCAAAAGGTATGTTCTAAAGCAGTGGTCAGAAACCTATATTATTGTCTTTTTTGAGAATTGCATTTCTCATGGTTACAGTAGCTTCACACAAATGCATGTGACTCACTTGCTGGAGGCTATTAACAGGATGCTAAACAAAGAAGCGTTTATTGTTGGGGAACAGGTCTTTCATATCAGGGAAGTAGCCTTTCTGTATGAAGGTCTTAATTTACTTTAAATCATCATGAAGAGCGAAATCACCCAAAGGACCAAAAAGCAAGGTGGTATATTCTTGCTTTTAGAAATCAGAAAAAGTTGTAGTTCATGTATATAGTTCATGATGAAAACTCAACCAAATAGCTCATTCTATTTTTGTAGGATATGAAGCCCATGTTGGGGCTGGAGTTTGTGAGTAACTCATCAGTGTAGCTTACCAAGTTGCAATGATGGTATGTTTATTTCTTCTAATTTATATGCTCGTGGATTTCGGTCAAAATTAAGTACTGCCGCATGCTCTGTAGTTACAGAGGAAATTCGGAATCAGCGTTGAAGACTGCAATACGCAATAACCAAGCCAGTGTGCAACTATACCTCCCCCCCTGAATGTTTGTGTTTTTTCTGGTTTCCAGGTGCTGATGGAGCAAGATGTCGAGGAGGAGGGCACATATGAAGAACCAGCACCTGAATAAATTAGACTTTTTTAGTAGTACCAACTTTAGTGTGGTAGGATAAGGTATTTT
This sequence comes from Esox masquinongy, assembly GCA_016801175.1. Classification (NCBI taxonomy): domain Eukaryota; kingdom Metazoa; phylum Chordata; class Actinopteri; order Esociformes; family Esocidae; genus Esox; species Esox masquinongy. The sequence continues at coordinate 2,721 of JACXGI010009545.1, forward strand.
AGGTATTGTTTAAATGAATTGCTCAAGCAGTACCAACAAGTTCAATGTTTCAAGTCTTTATTCACTGAGGTCAGGGGAGGTTCCAATACATTGTATGCCAAACCATACATGCATGGGACTCCAAATCAGTAGCTATAGTTTAACATCCATTCTCATACCATTTCTAGACATTTGTTATAACATGATTGGTTCAAAACATTTTGTAACTCTGGTGATTGTGACACCAAAAGAGAAAAAGATTAGGAATAGAATTTCCATCATTGCAGTACTAACTTTTAGTATGTTAAACATTTAGCATTTTTTCTGTACTTAATTCTAAGATTTATTTTAGGTCTACAGTTAAAGTATATTTTAACATGTACAGATGTATTCCATGTAAAGACAGATGTGGCTTGTAATATAAAGACTGAGTTTGAGATGTTTGATGCGTCTTTTGTTTCATTAACTTTCAAACCAATCTTTAGGTAATAATGTTCTGAAGACAGAACCATTATACAGTTTTGATTTGTTGTATACTCCTATGGCTGATATATTTTATTTATTAACTCAATTGGTCAGTTTAATTGGCTTTCCATTGAGAGGGTCACTTGTGTTGTTTTGCACCAGAAGTACCAGTAACTTTTCTAATCCTGAACAGGCTGTGACATTCAGTACCTTTGTAAAACCTTAAAGGAATGTTGCAAATATCTCAGTTACGTTTCTTGTACTTCATGAAAACTTTATTTTAGGTGATCCTCATAACGTTACTTACAGTACCAATTGGGGACGTAATCGTGTGTATGTTCAGGCAACTATTATAACGTTTTCTAAATAACGTCATTAGGCCTTTCAGAGGCCCCCACATATCAACATCCTGAATAGACTAGGGACGTAACTTTCGTCAGCTGACACCACAGGTACATACCGACGACGTTTCACAAGTACGTAACCATGACTTTGTGGAGACTACAAAACCGTTGAGGTCACGTCCTGGAACGTAATTGGCAACATAATTTTAAGTAATCTTCATAACGTTACTTACAGCACCAATAGGGGACGCAATCATGTGCACGTTCAGGCAACTTTTATAACGTTACTAAATAACGTCATTAGGCCTTTCAGAGGCCCCCACATTTCTACGTCCTGAATAGACTTGGGACGTAACTTTCGTCAGCTGACACCATAGGTACGTACAGACGACGTTTCACAAGTACGTAACCGTGACTTCGTGGAGACTAAAATAACGTTGAGGTCACGTCCTGGAACGTAATTTTGTTAGCTGGGTATGCTTCACAGATGAGGGGTATGCTTTGGATCATGAGCAGATTCTTTCCTTGTCCAGATTCTTTTCCAAACCTAATATTTTTGCTATCAATCTGATGGATTGGTTTTGATTTTTCAGCCTAATGATGGCTTGCTTCACTGGCAGTGACAGCTCTCTGGATTTAATATTGAGGGTTAACAGCAACAAATTCCGGATGCAAATGCCACACTTGAACCTAGAAATGCCACACTTGGACCTTTTATCTGCTTATTTGTAAATGAACTAATGAGGTAATACACATCTGGCCATGGAACAGCTGAGCAGACAATTGTCCAATTACTTTTGGTACCTTAAAAGCCAAAACCCAAGAGCAATGCCATTTTGACATGACTTATATCCCTTCTTGCCATGACAATTGAAAAGAACAGAGTGTGACATCGGTTTGGTGTGAGCTGTATCCCTTCTATCTGTTTTGCAGTATTTCGTTCCCTCAAAATAATATTTAGTTCCCTCAAAATAATTATTTTGTGGCCTCAAAAAAGTATTTTGTGGCCCCAAACTAGAATTTTGTTCCCTCAAAATAGTATTTAGTTCCCTTAAAATAGTATTTCATTCCTTCAAAGTAATTATTTTGTGGCCTCAAAACAGTTTTTCGTGGGCTCAAAGTAATATTTTGGACCCTCAAAATAGTATTTCCTTCCCTCAAAATAATTATTTTGTTCCCACAAAAAGTATTTTGTTCCCTCAAAATAGTATTTTGTTCCCTCAAAATAGTATTTTGTTCCCTCAAAATAGTATTTTGATGCCTCAAAATAGTTTTTATCTTCTTCATGCCACCTCTGGGGCTCCATAGCTGAACATGAAGAGTCATTCGGTAGCTGTGCTAATTGGCCTTGTAGCACTACTTCAAGTTAATGCCAGATTCTTGACTTCTTTATGAATTTCACTTGAATTTTGAAGGACGTTTAGCAGTTGAGAGGAACGCACGGATATAATGGCCTTGGGTGTGAGCTATTCTGACCCAGAACGCAGAGATGACACACAGGCAACGTTAGCGGCTTGTAATGGAGTTTAATGAACAGTGAGGGAGTACTCCGAGGTGCAATGAAGGTTGTGGCTTGTCCGGGATGAAGGCGAGCCGACAGAGGGAGCTTGAGCGGTTGTCTTGGGACCCGAGGCGGACAGGCGGCGGTGAGTACAAGGCTGTACACGGGAGGATTCCCAGCGAGGAGGTTGGAACTGACGGTGGAGCTGGAAGCATGCAGGTAAGCGGAGGAGGCTGCAGGTCAGGGCGGAATCTTGGACAGAAACACAAGGTACGTTCACACACTAGAAAGCACGGACAAAACTAAACAAAACGGGCTCTGAGCCTAGTTACCACATGGGTTTGTAGTTAACGAACTGGCGCTGAAGAGGAGAACAGCCCGGGTTTAAGTACTGCAGTGTTGAATCATGGAGAGTGGCTGCAGCGGCCACGCCCCTTGACCTACTTTCCTCTGGGGATGCCTCCAGTGCTCCAAACAGACAACACAGGCACGACATAAAAGAAAAGACAGCCCACTCAGGGCAGGGGAGAGCAGCTGACCCATAACATTGCGAGAGTAAAGGATACTTAGTATTGTGTTATCACTTATCTGAGTGAATGGTTGCCCGATTTTCTAGGAATTGTGTTGTTAAGATAGTCTGGCACAAGCCAAATTATTTGGCGAGGGTGGTGGATCAGGTTATGTAAACAGAAACTTTGTCTTGGGTGATATAATAGCTTGCCAATATAATGCTTAATAACTTTCTAGACAAACATGAACAGTATGAGTGGTTGACACACCATATGTCAATATTGCCAAATAATCACCAACATTCACAAAAAGGAGTGACTACTCAGGTCTATGATTTGTCCATTATTTACAATATTTTCTTTTTTCCCCCTTTCCAATTCGCCGCATGATGTGAAGTGGCTAATTGAATTCAATTCAAGCCAGACATCCAGATGTGTCCCTTCTCCTGCTTCTGCATGATTTGGTCGGGGCTGGAATGAAGATGGCCGCCCCAGTACGGCTAGAATGAAGATGGGTCCAAATCACGTCACCTGCAAATACCTTTAAATTAGTTAGATGTCACACGTTTCAATATATTGAAAATATAAAAATATATATCTCTATAAAACATATATATCTGAACAGGTATTTTTTTTAAATTTATTTTTGTGGTTTTACATGTTCTTTGGGATTGACCGGCGTCATAAGTGGAAGTAAGTTTACTTTCACATATTTGCACAACTTTTCAGGTCTGTCATTATTGTTAGTTGGATGTCGCCCTGGAGGCTGGCTGTTGGTGCAGCTTTGGGAGGAGTGTCGTCAGCTTTCTGAACTGCAGGAACCAGACATCAGACTGGATCAAACAAATTAAAGCGTTATTTTGTTCCTCTATTAAGGACCACTGCAAAAAGGTAAGTACATTCATTTCAAAATAACCACTCAAAGCCAAAACGATTAAGGAAGTGATTTATAATGTATTTAGACTGTTGCCTTGCCAAAGTTTTCAGCTGTTGGTTTCCCTCGTTCACAGCCGCTAACAGTATGACCAATTCTCTATCGTTTTTTGCCTAGTGTTGACAAATGTTTCATTACACTGATAGCCGTAGATTAGTCAACGTTCTACTCCTGAAGTTCTGCGGCCAGGGGCAACCACGTTTTGCGCAACCGACGGCCATTTTCGAGCAAATTCCGTCCTCCATCTAGAGGCTGTTTCTGGTGAAGTAGCTAGTTACTTACCCCTCTAATTGCAAATTTGGGGACCAAATTTCACAACGGAAGCCCAAAGTAAGTGTTTGCGTGGCTGTTGGGGAGCAACACGGGAACCAGATAGCCTATTGCCTCTTTGACTAGACTTCTGAAGAATTTGAATGTTGGACCAGACATTTATAGAGAACGCTCTGTATTGTTGGGCCAGTTATGTGACAATTACATTATTTAACTTTTCGTTGCAACGCATTGTTTTTTTGGTATGCAATATGGAGCTATAGTTGCATTTGAAAGTTGGTCATAATACTGACAGTTGTCAGTCATGTCGTTTTCACACAAGTGATGATTTAGTTAGAATCAGTTTATTTTTTAGTCTTTTTTAATGTAGTCCGGTAGGTGTGACACCAAAAAAAAGTCTAACAAAACCACGTGTTAATGCCATTTGTTTATTTGATAAAATGCTCATGTTAAATCAATGATTGTCAAGGAAGCACAACTCGTTTCATGTCCCACATGTGGGAGGAATCAGCAGTTCTGTAACGTAAATAGGACACAGCAGTGTCTCCCTTAGTAGTGATGGGCAGTTTGGCTCTTTTCAGTGAGCCAGCTCGTTCAGCTCAGCTCACCAAAAAGAGCCGGCTCTTTAAAAAAATGTTTTGTATTTTTTCAAGTCAAACAGTTTGCGATAGTTTGACTATGATTGGTGTTAAAACAATTCTAATTACATTATTACCCGATTACCGGATAAGCGGATGAAGATGAAGATGAAGATTATTAAATGAAATCATACACTACCTTAACCACAATTTATTTAAAATGCATTGGTTTGTTATGAAAAAGAATGCTAATAAACATTTGCGTTTAAAGTATAACTTTTTAATGTATATAAACAAAGTGCATATAAATCCAACCATTCAAAACGAATACAATCTGAACAGCATAATTCGAATGCTTTTGGACCTATGAGCTGTGTGACCGGGTGTCCCATAGAAAGGATAGATATTTTTGAGAGGCAAATTGGACATTAGGGAGCACTTATTGAAATTGAATGTTTTGCACTGTATGGTCATTTTATGCATATTTTACATTCTACTGTATGCACAACATGCACTCATTCAGGCCTATTTATCTATAAGAATAACATAGACCGCTGATTCATAACAAACCCATCAGTGAAAATGAGTGTCAGTGAGTGAGCTTTCATACATGATTTTCGACGGTGTGTAATTGGTTATAGAAGCATTTTGCCCAGCTGCTTTAGATAAGTGTCCAACAGCATGTACAAATGATGTCCGTGATTGTAGGTGTTTTTTACGGCAACGAATGAATTCAAACATGTTATTGAAGACTGATATCAGCCTGCGTGGTCGGGCCTTAGTACTGTTAAACTACAACAACTTTGCCTGTTTTGTGCCAAATGTCACTTTTGTTTTGCTGTTTTGAACACATCTTGATTACCTACTAGAAATTAGCATGTAATTCAATGGATTTCTTTATTTTCTGTGAAGTTTAAACAAATGACAAATGATAATTAAACCTCCGATCTCTGTCCGTGATGCTGAAATATGCGTCAAAATAGATACGATGAAAGGTGTTTTCACTGCTCTCTCTTAGTTGCGCATTGGTGCGGTTTATGCACGGTGCGGCTATAAACCGGGCCTTACAGTATTCGGAGCAGACAGTCAAAACGAATGTGTGTGCTTGAGCATTTAGGCCTATTTTATTTTTTCGTTCTTTGAATTAGTTAACTCTGTTAATTTAAATCGTTTGATTATTCGTATCTTAATTTTAAAATGTTTTTATAAATAGATTCGGCTCTTCTGATATGCGAGCCGGCTCCCAACGTTCACCTACAAGAGCCGACTATTAGAGCGAACGACCCATCACTATCCCTTACACGCCTGCATGTTCTGCTAATAAACGCGGTAATTCACAGAATATTTGGGAGATTTTTATCGTACCAAGACCACTCTTTTTCCGAACCAAAGCGCGTTGTTCAGTGGGCTGTTGATTTCGAATGGTGGATAAACCGTGTTGTTTTGAAACCAGAAAGATGCGTTACGGTGTGCTAATCGTTTGTAATGCGGCTCCTATGCTACTTGCTATCTCTATATTCGGACACAAGACATTGGCCAATGGCTGAAAGGTTTGTTGGCATCCATCCTTACTGAAAAATATGATACTTCCTAAATAGTACCCTGTGCCGTACTTACTGTAGACATTAAACTGAGTGTTCTCTAAAGGAGCCCTGGTCACTACATAGGGTATTGGGTTACATTGGTGGTTGCCGTAAGGACGTTAGGGTGGTGCGTCACTTGTGTTTGGTCAAATAAAAATACATCTTTATAAGTTCTTCATTACTTTATTGCTGATGATGAATGTGTTATAAATTTGTCTAAATTGTGTTGCTGTTTAAAAACGAAAAAAAACAACACTTTTCAGTTACCTATACTACTCTGCCAGCAGCAGCAGCTCTGGTCTTTGGGCCTGAAGCCCAGCACTCAAAATGCAGATCTAGCCGAGCCTAAGCACTTTCACCCAAGACTCAAGTAGTGCATTGCCTAACAATAGGATTTTCATAATGAAAGGTTCAGGAGGAGATTCCGATAAGTCTCGCCATGGGCTCCAATATGTTTGATAGGAATGTGTAAGTAATGAAGTTGCCAGTGATTTAGTGGCATTCAAAACATTTTGATGGTGTGAATACATTTCGAATAGTCTGGAACATATTTTCATGAAAAAAGAGAACCCACCCCAAAAGAAATTGGCCTCAAACTTTTGAGGGCCAAAATAAATCACTTGTGGGCGGTATTTAGCTCGTGGGCTGCGTTAGTAGACGGGTACTAGTCAAGTCCAACTTGGCTCAGCGAGGTTTGGTTGTGTATCTACTGTCAACCTGCAGGGACTATGGCCTTCCTGGGGACAGCGGTGCGCAGGGTCGCCAGCTGCCACCCGGCCCTCTCCCCTCTGTGCAGCTCTGCAACCATGTCCCGCTGCTACAGCTCCAGCCCAGAGCCCACCACAGAGAAGAGCGTCCCCTACAAGAATGTTCTCAAGGTCTGTGAGGCTGGTTTTGTCACTTCATGGTTGTTTTTTTTTCAAATCGCACACTAATTGCTTTGGGTCTGGCTGAAAATGATATGGAATAGGTTTTTAATAAAACTTACTGATATGCGTTTTTTTACAAGGCTTTTATTGACAGTAGGAATTAGATGGTGACAGGGGCAGTGGGGAGACAGAGGTGAAGGGCGGGGACGCAGAGGTGAAGGGCGGGGCCAGTGGCACCACCAATTTATTTTTCTAATAATGTCCGTGCAGGTGGAGGAGGGGGGCAGCGGGCCTACCAAGCCCTTACCCAAATCAGCCGAGGCTGTGGTGATTGGAGGGGGCAGCCTAGGATGCCAGACCGTCTACCACTTAGCCAAGATGGGCATGACCAACGTGGTGCTGCTGGAGAGAGACAGACTGACTGCCGGAACCACCTGGCACACAGCAGGTTGGCAGTGCCCACTAGAAGCAGTCGGGATGTGGCTTGTGCCACCGTGGATCCATTAATGGGTCTGGCTTTTGTTTTGTGAATGGATTCATGCTGTATATTTTGGAAGAGCACTGGGAATATTTTAGGTTTAGGGCTTTGTAACCAGTCACGACAAGCCCTACATTTGCATATGATTTGCATATTTACTGCCACTTCCAGCCTGTTCTGAGCCTGAGAGCCTACATTATTAGGATTTTATAGCAGGGATTATTGGGTCAAAGAGAAAGCAATAAGCCCTGTTTGAGGGAGAAAGATAAAAGCACTTGGATTTTAATTGGGGGAAAACACATTTACATTAGTCTCGCTCTTTTGGTGGCTTTTTCTCTCACTAAGAATTACTATTTCTGATGGCGTCTGTGTGTCTGTCTGTCCCAGGTCTGCTGTGGCAGCTTAGGCCCAGTGACGTGGAGGTAGAACTTCTGGCCCACACCAGGCAGGTGGTCAGCCACGACCTAGAGCAGGAGACGGGCCTAGAGACAGGCTGGATCCAGAACGGAGGACTCTTCATCGCATCCAACAAGCAGAGGCTGGATGAGTACAAACGCCTCATGTCGGTGTGTAAATCCAGGCCCCGGACATCACTAGACTGGCCTGGGTTCTTAGCTTGGACTTACTGAGGTGATGGTCTCACTCCACAAGTAGAGGCTGGACAAGTACACATCGGCTCTGTAGGCTGCTGTATGCGCCGGTCCGGATGAGACTGGACTTAACGGAGTGTTCTAATTAACAGCTGTAGGATGAACTGTGGTAAAGGCTATATGTACAGAACCTACTTTCCCTGAGTGCACTGTACAGTACCTCTGACTGGCTGTCTTTTGTAGGACAACAGGAAATGGTGACTTGAAGCCACATGAAATTTAATTTGTCACTTGCTTACTAAATAACAGGTGTAGACAATCAGTGAAATGCTTCCTGGCCCTTTTCCAATAAATCTGAGTTAAAAACGTAGAGGAAGATGGGGGAACTAAATAGGGGGCGGCCCATCAGGATGTCCCAGATCCAGTCACAGTGTGTGATGTTCAGTCCTGGGGTCCTGAGCTTAGTGATGAACTTGGGAGAGTATTATGGTGTCACATGCTTAGCTGTAGTCAATGAACAGCGTTCTCATTCTGTAGGTATTTCTCTTGTCTATGTGGGAGATGGCAGTGTCGAGGGCAGTAAATTTAATGTCATCTGTGGCTTTTGGGCCTGTATGTGTATTTAAGTTGGTCCAGAGTGTTTGATACCTGGGTTTATTCAAGGCATGACCAGCCTTTCAAAAAATTCCATGTCAACGCTATTGGACGATAATCATTTAGACATTGTCCAGACTGGTACAGCTACCATGGCGAGAACTGGAAACTTGTTGGTAATAAGCTCTTTGGCATTGGGAATGTTAACCTGTTAATAGGAAAAGGAAGACCTGGGAATACTCTCTTTGGCATTGGGAATGTTAAACTGTTTAAAAGTCTAACTCTCATTACAGATAGATGGATCACAGTTCCGTTTTTTTCTCAAATGCATTGAAGGAAGGCTTTGCATACATTTATGGCTTATAGGTGATCTAGAGGTTTGTTGCCTGTAGTTGCACATTTGACATGTTGGAGGACATTGGGTAAAACAGACTTTAGTTTTTTGTATTGATGTCAGTGGCCACGATAAAAAGGACCCAATCTGTATGGGTGGGAGAAGAAATCCACTAAGCAGTCCCTTTCAGGATTTTTTGTGTCCACAGACTAAACCTGAATTTGCTGAGGCAATTGACATTTTGCATGACAATATGAGAGGATTTTGTCCAATGTCACAAACATTCACCGACAAGGGAAAAAGTTTGATGCGGTGTGGCTTTATTGAGACTCGTGTAGCACTGACTGAGAAAATTCAGGATAACAGGAATTACACAGGAACAAAGGTCGTAGTTGAGACCGTTTGATTATTAGACTCATCTAGAATTCACACACTACATATTAGGCTTGGGTAGGTGAAAACAAGGGTTTTTTGGAAATTGTATTTTTAATACCATTGTGGCAAAATGTAGCAGAAAGACTTAACATGTGTGGTGGAGGTTTCATTCAAAATGGAAGGCTACAGCTGTCCCATGATGATGATGTCATTAGCAGTTATAATTTTTCTCTTCATTAGTTGGGGAAGGTCTATGGTATCGAGTCCCACGTCCTTTCCCCCGCTGAGACCAAAGACTTGTACCCCCTGATGAACGTAGACGACCTCTACGGCACACTGTATGTCCCCAAGGACGGCACCATGGACCCTGCTGGTACCTGTACCACCCTGTCCCGGGCCGCTGCCGCCAGGGGAGCCACGGTAAGGATGACACACAAGCAAACAGAAACGCACCCATACTTATTATCAATCAGTTCTGGGCTTCCACCCTCCAGGAAAGTTATGGCGAGGTCTCTGTCTGTCTCTCTCTAAATAGCATAGTATCGTTCTGAACAGTGAAACTCTTATGTCATGGCATACTACATCTACGCAGTAGCATTAATTAAAATATAAAGCAAAACATTAAAAAATATATATACATAACAATGTAAACTAGCAGCAATTCCAAAGGGTGTAGAAAATATATATATTGAAAATATGAAATAAATATTATGAATATAAGTCTAATAGTGCCTATGAATGGTACATTTAAAATATGCTAATGTACATAGAAAGTCATCAGAGCATTTGAAGTGTTCATGGGATCAATATGATCATAGATCAATGTTGCTGGTTGAGAAGCCTTATGGCCTGGGGGAAAAAAACTGTTTGTGTGTCTGAAAGTACATGCCCTTATTCTCCGGTAGCGTCTACCAGATGGCAGCAGTGTGAACAGACCTATCCTGGGGGTTGTAGTCTTTTATGATATTCCAGTAACGTCTACCAGATGGCAGCAGTGTGAACAGACCATAGCCTGGGTGGCTGTAGTCTTCTATGATGTTCCGGTAACATCTACCAGACGGCAGCAGTGTGAACAGACCGTAGCCTGGATGGCTGTAGCCTTCTATGATGTTTTCCGGTAACATCTACCAGACGGCAGCAGTGTGAACAGACCATATCCTGGGGTTTGTAGTCTTTTATGATGGTCCCTGCTTTCCTAAGACATTGTGTGTGGTAGATGCCTTGCATGAAGGGGAGATGGCGACCGATGATGCACTCCGCTGACTTCATCACACTCTGGAGGGCCTCCTCAGGGAGTATTGGCATTTTTGGGTAGTTTTTACTGTCGAGTCTGCTTGCCTGGGCCAGGTCAGGTCATCTTTGATGAACACATTGAGGAACTTTAAGTTGGAGACTCTCCACCTCCATCGATGCCACGTCCTGAAGTCCGCAATCATCTCCTTAGTCTTGCAGACGTTGAGAGAGAGGTTGTTGTTCTGGCACCATGTAGCCAGGTTCTTTACCTACTCTTTAAGTGGTCTCGTCATTGTTGGAGATGACACCCAGGATGGTGGTGTCATCCGCAAACTTAAGGATGATGTTGGAGCTGTGGGTGGCCATGCAGTTATGCGTGAACAGGAAGTACAGGAGGGGACTGAGTACGAAGCCCTGTGGGGCACCGATGCTCAGAGACAGTGCAGTGAGGTGAGGTTGTCCATTCTCACCACCTGGGGTCTGCATGTAAGGAAGTCCAGGATCCTATTGCAAAGGGAGGTGTTAAGACTCAGGGTCCTGAGCTTAGGAACAAGCTTAGAAGGCACAATATTGTTGAATGCTGAGCTGTAGTCTTCGAATAGTATCCTCACGCATGTGTTGCCTTTTTGCAGGTGGGTTAGGCATGGCGATGGCATCTTCCGTAGATCTATTGGGGCGGTATGCAAATTGAAAGGTGTCAGGAAGGGTGGAGCAGATGTGGGTTCTGACCTGCCACTCGACGCACTTCATGATGGTGGAGGTCAGTGCTACAGGAAGGTAATCATTCAGGCAGGTGATGGAAGGTTTCTTTGGTACAGGGACAATAGTGGTCTGTTTGAAGCAGGTGGGGACTGCAAGCTGATTCAGGGAGAGGTTCAATATGGCGGTGTAAACCTCTGCTAGCTGGTCGGTGCACCCCCTGAGGACACATCTGGCCCTGGTGACCTCTGTGGGTTCACTCTTTGGAAAACTCTCCTCACATCAGCCGTGGTCAGGGACAGAGTGTAGCGGTCCTGGTCCTCAGCAGACCTTGGTGTTGGTCCCTCAAACCGTGCATAGAAGGTGTTGAGCTGGTCGGGTAGAGAGGCGGCAGGCTGGGCATCATTGCTGTTTCTCCCTTTATAGTCTGTGATGTGTCACCGTCCACACCACATGCGTCTCAGGTCAGAGCTGTGGTAGTTAGACTCCAACTTATCCCTGTAGTCTCTTTTGGCAGCTCTGATGGCCTTCCGTAGGTCATATCTGGACCTCCTCAAAGCCTCCAGGTCCCCAGAGCTATAGGCAGAGGACTGTGCTCTGAGCTTATCACAGACATTTCCATTAACCCAAGGCTTTTGGTTGGGGAAAGTCCTGACATTGATCCTCGAGACAACATGGTGTCAATGCACTTGGAGATATATGCTGAGACAGAGTCTGTGTATTCATCAGCGTCCCCATCGGCTTTATCACAGTACATCAGCCAATCTGTTGTTTCAATGCAGTTCTGGAGGGTGGTAATGGATTCCTCATTCCAGCGTTGAACTGCCTGAAAAATCAATTTGTCCTGTTTTAGGCGTTGTCTGTAGGTTGGGAGGAGAAGAATGGAGGTGTGATCCACCTTACTAAATGCCGGGCGGGGGAGGGGTTTGTAGCTGTTCTGTATTTATGAATAGCAATGGTCAAGTGTCTGATCCCCACAGCAAGGCAAGTTAATGTTCTGGTGGTATTTCGGCAAAACTTTCCTCATATTTGCCCTATTGAAGGTGAGCTTCTTCTAGTCCGTTAATTTTTCCATATAGGTCCTCCAGCATGCGTGTTATGCCTGCAGGCGTATGTAGACTGCAGTGATTATAGCGGAGATGAATTCCCACGGAAGGTAGAAGGGCCGTACTTTTATAGTTAGGAGCTCCAGGTCTGTTCCAATTGCAAAGGGACACACACACACACACACACACACACACACACACACACACACACACACACACACACACACACACAAGCACACACGATTTGGCTCTGCCGGCAACTTTACAACATATCACCCACAGACAAAGGAATTTCCTACTGGAGACCAGAATTCAGATGCTGCCGCTAAGACATGTATATGAAGATATATAAGGTTATGTAAGCATTAAATGGCCTTGCAGTTATTCCCAAAAGCTTAATTATTTGTTCCTACTTGTGTAATATTGTAATCTAAACATGGCAATGTTTTCTTGAAACTGGTGCTCAGTAGCACCTTAATGACCAGTAGATTGGGCTATTAACCTGGCAGCTCTAAAAAGATACGTTTTTTTTGTCAGGGACAGAATTCTGTCCAGGTTATCTGTGTTTTCTAGTTGGGTCAGCTATTTGTACTATCAGACTCCAGTCCAATGTCCTACATTCTAAATCCAGCTCTTGGTGACACTAGCAAATATTAGACAGTAAAACCTTTAGACAAATCCCTGTTTAGAGCTATTTCTATGTCTGGCCCCATTAGTAATTAACAAATAGTATATAAACAAAGGCATGGGTGGTAGTGGTATATGGCTAATATACCACAGTTAAGAGTTGTTCATTGAGGCGTTGCATTTTTGAGTGCCTGGAGACAGCCCTTAGCCAAGGGATAATGGCAAAGTACCACAAACGAGAAGCCTTATTACAACACTATTAGTTCAGTAAAAGGAGATAATGCTATTTCCTAAAGTGCCTAAAGATCGAGTGCCACTAAATCTGTCAATTCACATGGAATTTTATTTTTAACCCAAGAAACGATAAGAAAATGCCTCTATTGTTTACGGAAAATTATCAGATTGTCGCATCTCTAATTTTCAACTGCAGTCATTATTTGTCCGATATGCACCCACTTTCCCATTCTACATTGCTGTAGCATTTCCACAAATACCTTACTCTACCCCGGAGTGTCCATGGAGTGTATCTGAACTTATTTTAATACGATGTTGCAAAAATGGTTCAAGTTCCACTTCAAATGTTGTGCAGTTTTGCCACTTCTCATAATACCTCACTGTGGTCTTTGATTTTGGTTTCTATTGCGGCCACGTCAAGAACACCATCCCCACCGTCAAACATAGAGGTGGAAACATTATGCTTTGGGGGTGTTTTTCTGCTAAGGGGACAGGACAACTTCACCGCATCAAAGGGACGATGGACGGGGCCATGTACTGTCAAATCTTGGGTGAGAACCTCCTTCCCTCAGCCAGGGCATTGAAAATGGTTAGTGGATGGGTATTCCAGCATGACAATGACCCAAAACACATGGCTAAGGCAACAAAGGAGTGGCTCAAGAAGCATATTAAGGTCCTGGAGTGGCCTAACCAGTCTCCAGACCTTAATCCCATTGAAAATCTGTGGAGGGAGCTGAAGGTTCGAGTTGTCAAACGTCAGCCTCGAAACCATAATGACTTGGAGAAGATCTGCAAAGAGGAGTGGGACAAAATCCCTCCTGGTTTGTGTGCAAACCTGGTGGCCAACTACAAGAAATGTCTGACCTCTGTGATCGCCAAAAAGGGTTTTGCCACCAAGTACTAAGTCATGTTTTGCAGAGGGGTCGAATACTTATTTCACTCATTAAAATGCAAATCAATTTATAACATTTTTGACATGTGTTTTTCTGGATTTTTTTGTTGTTATTCTGTCTCTCACTGTTCAAATAAACCTACCATTAAAATTATAGACTGATCAATTCTTTGTCAGTGGGCAAATGTACAAAATCACCAGAGGATCAAATATTTTTTTTCCCTCACTGTATGGTGGAAACAGGAACATCAAGGTCTCTGGGGATGGACTTGTAGCCTTATGACTGTCCATATTTGGCTACAATCTTGTCTGACCACAGACAATTCTCTGGTTTTCCTTCATGCTCATAGTAGTACTCACAGTGATACAAAACACAGAGAAATAGTCCCTTTCTCTACTAAAACTGGTAAATTATTGATTTTCATATTGTGGGCAGCAGCATATCAGAGACATTCAAAAGTAAAGGCAAATCACCTGCTTAGAATCTAATTATTTCTAGCTACTTATAGAAGGTGCCAATAATTAGTCTAGGCCGTTTAAGGTACAAAACTCTTTAGATTTAATGGCTTTCTTCAACTGCCAAAACGTTTGTGTTTCAACAGTTTTCTGGAGGAAATTGTGCATTTTTTGAATAAAGCTCAAGAGTGTCAATATTCTGGCCACAACTGAATGTGAACAGAATAGCCTTCCACTCATTGTTTGGTTGTGTATTTCTTGCATTCACTTTTGCTAAATTTAATGAAGGGTGCCAATACTTATTCACTTAATTTTACTGTATGCCGATCAGCCATAACATTATGACCACCAGCCTAATATTGTGTAGATCCCCCTTTGGCCGCCAAAACAGCCTTGAACCATCGAGGCATGGACTCCACTAGAAGGTGTGCTGTGGAATCTGGCACCAAGACGTTAGCAGCAGATCCTTTAAGTCCTGTAAGTTGCGAGGTGGGGCCTCCATGGATCAGACTTGTTTATCCAGCACATCCCACAGATGCTCAATTGGATTGAGATCTGGGGAATTTGGAGGCCAAGTCAACACCTTGAACTTGTGTTCCTCAAACCATTCCTGAACCATTTTTGCTTTGTGGCAGGGCGCATTAACCTGCTGAAAGAGACCAATGCAATCAGGGAATACTGTTGCCATGAAAGGGTGCACATGGTCTTCAACAATGCTTAGGTACGTGTCAAAGTAACATCCACTTGAATGGCAGGACCCAAGGTTTCCCAGAATAACATTACCCAAAGCATCACACTGCCTCCGCCGGCTTGCCTCCTTCCCATAATGCATCCTGTTTCCATGTGTTCTCCAGGTAAGCGACGTACACGCACCCGGCCATCCACATGATATAAAAGGAATCGTGATTCATCAGACCAGGCCACCTTCTTCCATTGCTCCGTGGTCGAGTTCTGATGCTCACGTGCCCATTGTAGGCTCTTTCGGCAGTGGACTAGGGTCAGCATGGTCACCCTGACTGGTCTGCAGCTACGCAGCCCCATAGGCAACAAACTGCGATGCACTGTGTGTTCTGACACCTTTCTATCAGTACCAGCATTAACCTTTTTAGCAGTATGAGCTACAGTAGCTCGTCTGTTGGATCGGACCACACGGGCCAGCCTTCACTCCCCACGTGCATCAGTGAGCCTTGTGGCTGCCCATGAACCCTGTCGCTGGTTCACCACTTTTCCTTCCTTGGACCACTTTTGATAGGTACTGACCACTGCAGACCGGGAACATCACACAAGGGCTGCTGTTTTGGAGATGCTCTCACCCAGTCGTCTAGCCATCACAATTTGGCCCTTGGCAAAGTCGCTCAGATACTTACACTTGTCCGTTTTTCCTGCTTCTAACACATCAACTTTGAGGACAGAATGTTCACTTGCTGCCTAATATATCCCACCCACTGACAGGTGCCGTGATAACAAGATTATCAGTGTTATTCACTTCACCTGTCAGTGGTCATAATGTTATGGCTGATCGGTGTATGTACTTGAGATATTTCAGTGTATTTTCCAGAAATTGGCACTCATTTCCCAAAAATTGATTTTGCTTTGTCATTATGAGGTATTAGGTGTAGTTCAAATATTTTAAACCATTATAAATGTCTATAACAACAAAATGTGGAGAAAATGAAGGGGTCTCAATACTTTCCAGAGGCATGGTAAATGGATTCAAATGAAGTTATGTATTTCCAGCCTTGTCTCTGGCGCTTTCCTGTCAGGTGATCGAGAACTGTCCAGTGACGGGGATTCAGGTGAGCACAGACGACCTGGGAGTAAAGAGGGTCAAGGCAGTCGAGACCGCCCACGGAATCATCCAGACCCCAGTGGTTGTAAACTGTGCAGGTTTGTCAGTCACACTAGGTGATTCTCAATCTTTTATCGTTAGTGTACCCTGAATCTAATTTGGCTAGGTCCAGAGAACCCACAAAGTACCCTGTCATTTGCATTTGACCATTTTAAAAGTCAAAAACTCTCTTTTTCTCTGTCAGGAGTATGGGCCACTAAGTTGGGTAAGATGGCAGGAGTCAAGGTGCCTCTTGTCGCCATGCATCATGCCTACGTAGTGACCGAGAGGATTGAGGGCATTCAGGTACGTCCATGAGCTCATCGCCACACACCCTGTTTTTAAAAAGAGGATGAAGGGCATCCAGGCGATTTCTGTCCTGACCTTACCATGTACTGTAATTGTCTAAAATGTATTAGTAGTTATTGAGTTATAATCAAAACTGCTAACACAAAGTGAACACAACTGTGGTAGTCAGTATGAACTGACCTTTTATCTTCGTCACATTGTCCAGTTTGCTCATGGGTGTAATACAGCCAACTAGAGGGCCAGCTGACGCTTCAGTCCTCACACTTGACACCATCTGGTCTTATTGAAACTCAAGATGTTCTACAATTCTCACTTAAAAAATGACAATAAACCTAAATTTAACCACATGGCATAACCACATTTTTTATACTTGTACTTTAGTCATATTCACTCCTCGCATGTTTACCATATAGCCATTTGCTCAGAATGATGGTTTCTTGTCTTCCACCGCCAAGTCTTCCCACCAGGGGGCACTGTGACACTGCAGGCTCCTTGCTGGCCTGCCATCCTCCACCCTGTGTAGAGCACTATGCAAAACGTGAACCTTGTTCTGGGCTCTGTGTGTGTGAGGCCTGAGGATGAGCCGTGCACTAAAAAGCCAGTCTCCTTCTGCCTAATACAACGTTAAAGCAGATGCTGCTAAAACCTGTGTGTGTGTGTGTGTGTACAGACACACACACACACACACACACACACACACACACACACACACACTGTGCCTCACCTTAAAGAAGTGACTTACTACCAGTATAGGAAGTTAACTCGTGTCAAAAACTTTTTTTCTCTGTAATTGAATATGGAAATGGTTTGGTTCTCGGTTTGACAAAATATATTGCTGGAGAAAATGACTGAGGCTGACAGTATTGGTTATTGAACACAATGAGAATAGGTTTTTTGTGATATTCCTATCACGTTAAAAAATATGGTGTTGTTTTTTTTACTGGAAAATCATAATCTATGAGACACATCAGAGTTCTTTCACAAAAAGTGCAAACATATTTAATCAAAGCAAATGTGTTAATTATTTCAGTTTTAGGGCTTTTTTAAGTGCGATTCTTAAGCATTGATGTGTCTTACACGATGGAACAGAAACTATTCAAATAAGTAGTGAAACCACTCAATAATTTGTCAAATTTGTTCACTCAAAAATACATTGTAGGCCAGAAGCTGGTCGAGTGGTTAACTCACTTGTGACCTTTACCCTGTTGTAAAGGGAAGATCTCTTATAGTTTTATCAGATAAACTCTTCCATGAGCCCTGCTCATTTCTGCTCCCTTTACGGTCTTCCAGCTACTCTTCCTGTCCTTATAATAATATTAATAATTATAATCAAACAATATGTTTATATACAGTGTCAAAGTTTTCATCTACCTTGTTTTTCTGCATTTAGAATTTAAAATCAATTACATTTAGATTTTGTCACCAACATACATTCATGATCATATTACAAAGACAAATGCAGAACAGAAAACCTTAATAGTAATAATTATTCAGCCCCGTATCCTAAATACGTTCTGAAAATGTAAAGATGTAAAAATGTGCTTAACAAATCATAGTCAGATCAGTAGAAATAATTTTTTAAAGAATGATAGGCACATATTGCAAACTGTATGTGTGCGAACATTAGAGTTTTCCCTAAAAGTAATTTAAAAAACATTTAGAAAACATTTAAAAGATGTACTTAAAGTACATGAAAAAACGTGTGCGGAGCATACCAAAGCAAAGTTCCGAAACAGGGACACTGTTAATGCCGAAATTTAGTGCTATTCCTCAACTTCTTTCTTAATCTCCATCTCTCTTACCCTCTCTTTCAGATTTTCGAAATCTCTTTCGAATTCAGTTAACTGTGTGGCGGTTCCCTGAACAGTGGTAATTCCAGAGGAGTACACATTGATAATGCCTTGGTCTTTGGTTTTTAGTTGATAACCATTCATGAGCTTTCTCTCTATCTTCACAGAATAACGGTCTTTTATCCCCGCAATCCACGCATGACGTTTGCCAGTATAGAAAATGAGGTTGGACCGAACACCCCTTCGAGTGGTGTCATGGTATAGAGACTCTTGGTTGCGTTGCAGAAAGGAGTGTTTGTTTTCTCCACCTGGAATAGGGAGGGACTCCGTTTTGGCTTGAGCTGCCTCGGCCATTTCTACACACAGCTACTCCCAAGAAAATAGAAATGAACACTTTCCTTTGACTCTACTGCTACCTATAACAAAGATAAAGATAAAAAGAAGTCTAAGTCAGTGATTGTACTGATTGTACAAGTCCTTGTTGAGGTGTAGGTTAGTGTGGATGTCTATAATTGTTACTTACTCTTTAATTTGCAAACGACGATAGGTGTTCAGGTCAGTGTTGAAGCCTTTTCCTATTTCTTTCATGAGCCAACCTCTGTGTACAGGTCAATAGCACTCTTCTCTTTTCTATGCCGGTTCTTCTTCGTAGCAGAGGCAACTGAGAAAATGTGCGCCAAAGAAGTGCCTTCTGATAATTACAGATGTCACACCCATAAAAATGTAGGGGTTGGCATTTCTGACATACGGCTTTCCTAAATTAAAACAAAAGTGAAAGCCCAGTGGGATTGAACCCTGCTGGAACTGGATTTACTTGAAATCCTTCCCTACAATATTTCTCAGTGTAATTGTTGAAGTTGTTGGTAACAAGAAAAGAAACCTGTTTCACATTCTTTTCTATTTAGGAACAGAATGCTATTGGTTTTGTCTGAAAGAGGGAACAAGGTGACTCACACCAAACTGCACGTCACTGCTCTTTGTCACGGGCAACACTGTGATTGTCATCCGTTGGTCACAGTGGGCAGCCCGCCCTGTGTTATGAGGGTCAGAGCCCTCCTCGCGTACTGGGGGAATACTGTTCAAACTTCTAATTTTCTTTAATTACATTCACCACACTTCACACACTGTGCCTGGTTATGGGGAAAGGATTTGTGTTCATGTGTTTTCACTACTTCAGCTTAGTTTCACTGCTTTAGTTAATTTCACTGCTTTAGTTAATGACAAAGACACCCGCTTGGTCAATGCACTTGACAGGGCCACCACCTTCAGCATGCAGGGAGCTCCCACCCCACTCCATGTTTGGCGTGTTAGATTCATGGGGTGCTGTTTTGTGCTGTATCTGCTGCGCAGAACATGCGTAACCCTAGGAAAAACAGAAGTATACTGACCAACCTAACGGGTGCCTACAGAAGGAGAAAAGCTGGAAGCATTTTTCTCTCTGATCTGCTGAGATCATTAATGAGGAAAGGATTTGTGTTCATGTGTTTTCACTACTTCAGCTTAGTTTCACTGCTTTAGTTAATTTCAGGGGGGGGCTAGCCCCTGGTACCCCCAAGGCCCTGGGTATCTAACTAACCTCTCGTGTCCTTACTGTCCAGCTCTAAGCAATAGATATATACTGTATAAGTTGGGTTATCATGTGGTGTGTTGGGATAAAACCAAAGTATCTTCCGGCTCCCCTTCTAGAACATGCCCAATGTGAGGGACCATGATGCATCTGTCTACCTCCGTCTCCAAGGCGATGCCCTCTCTGTGGGTGGTTACGAACCAAACCCAGTCTTCTGGGACAAGGTAATGCATTTGACAGTGTGTGTGTTTGATTTCAGGGTGTTTGTGGGTGTGTTTGTGTTTGGAATCTGATGTGTGTTTGTGTTTTATCCTCTCATTTTACATCCCTCACAGTCTCTGTTCTCTGGTGTGTCAGTTGATTGTTGTATCAGTCAAACAGGTTAATGAGATGATTCAGCAAGACACACCCATCTTTTCTGTGCACCTTCTATAAAAACAGTAGTAATGAGAGAAAATAAAGATTATGACAGGTGGCAATCTATTTGGCTGTGAGTGTATAATTTTCCTCCAAATACATAGTGGTTTTGTTTTTGTGATCCTATTTCCAGTTAT
This sequence comes from Esox masquinongy, assembly GCA_016801175.1. NCBI lineage: Eukaryota > Metazoa > Chordata > Actinopteri > Esociformes > Esocidae > Esox > Esox masquinongy. Next base: position 23,359 of record JACXGI010009545.1, read on the forward strand.
TTGACTGGACTGATAAAAGAATGTAATTTTTTCATTGCTCTTACCAAGTCGTCTAATAACTCTATAGGGCACTGTAGAATAATAATAATCTCTCTTTCTCTCTGTCTCTCTCCAGTTTTGTTCAGTGTGTTGGTGCCTTACCATAATTGTTCCAGAGTCACCATCAATAATGGGGGATTGGAATATGCAAAAAACTTCATTACTCTTGTATTACTTGAATATATTTGTGTGTGTATGGGACTGGACATAGAAGCAGCACATGTTTTACAGTAATGTGTCTTTGTATTTTAGTTGTCTGATGCCTTTAGTTGTCTTTGTATTCCAGGTGTCTGATGCTTTTGCCTTCAGCCTGTTTGACCTAGACTGGGATGTTTTCATACAGCACATAGAGGGGGCCATCAACAGAGTCCCTGCTCTGGAGCAGACTGGCATCAAATCCACTGTCTGTGGGCCAGGTAGGCACATAAAGATGACCACCTTTTGGGGAATGACAATGGATTTCCATTGAAAATCCAACACCACTCTAACCTAACCCGAAAGTCTGAAACATTCATTCAACTTCTTAACCTAATGCCAAACTAGCCTTTCATGAAGTGTGGGAGCAAACAGAAGGTCCTGACTTGTTAGTATTCTCTGTATTTTCAATTTAGTATACTTGTGAGGACTCACTAGTAATACACTAGAAGCATGCAAACTCAGACATGATTCCCACTCCCTCACAGGTTTTTACTAAACGCTTGACATGTTCAAACATGTTCTGTAGACGAAACCAACCAATAATATGCCACACACACATTATTTCACACACGATTACAAAAAAATAAGGCACCAACACTCTTATTTAATATAATGTAATAAGCCCCATCCTTTTCTATCTAGTTTTCTCCGAAGCCTATGGGGATAGAATTGCTTCTAAGTCATTGCAAATGTGCAGACCACAGTTTACAAATGTATATTACAAAGTGTAAACAGAAAATACAATTTTCAAATGAATGTAACATCCACAAACTAATGTCTCATGATCTGCAAATACAAAACACAATACACAAATATATTTCACTACCCATAAATAAACTCCTTTCTACTTGTACCTCAAAGCATGGATTTGAATATATGAAAAATGATTTGCAATAATCACACCTTTGAACAGTATATTCACTGTTTGCGGATCACATTTGTGTGATTGGTTCCTATTTGTTTGTAACATTTTTGTTACAAACATGTTATATACTACATAAAAATCTACAATTGCACAAATTCTACAAACAAATACATCATGATCTGTAAATAGGAAACGTGGTCCACAAAAGTAATTCAGGATCTTCAAATAAACACGTTTTGAAATTTTTGTGAATTGTGATTACGGATCGTGTTTCATGTTTACAGATTGTAAAGTATTTGTTTGTTAATTCTAAACGTGTTTGTTTGAAGATTCTGAATTACATTTGTGGACCGCATTTCCTATGTACAGATCATGATGTATTTGTTTGTAGAATTTGTGCAATTGTAGATTTTTATGTAGTATGTAACATCACAAAACTTGAGTCAAATTGTTACAAACAAATAGGAACCAATCCACAAATATAATGTGATCCACAAACAGTGAATTTATTGTTCAAAGGTGTGAGGGATTATTGCAGATCATTTTTCATATATTCAAATCCTTGCTTTGAGGTACAAGTAGAAGGGCGTTTATTTTTGGGTAGTGAAATATATTTGTGTACCGTGTTTTGTATTTTCAGATCATGAGACATTAGTTTGTGGATGTTACATTCATTTGTAAATTGTATTTTCTGTTTACACATTGTAATATACATTTGTAAATTGTGGTCTGCACATTTGCAATAATTTATAATCAATTCTATCTCCATAGGAGCCCTCTACACAATGATTCATATGTTTCTTCGTCCTAAACATACGCCTCTCTGCCATCTTGAACTATGGTCAGTAAGGGCCCAACCAGGCAGGCAGCACTGTCAGATCTTTTGGCTCTACCTGTCAGAGAGGTGAGGGTTTCCATGGCCAAGGCCCGTTATTTGGTGGAAGCTATGCAGGTCCAGGGAAAACAGGCACTCAGTTCCTGGGTATGAGAGCTGACAGGTGTGAAACGCTGCGTGACCTTCTGTGGTAGAAGGAGACTAACGGCTGACAGACTGCCTGTTAGCACAAGACTGGTCGGGTCCTATAATGTCAACTATACGTAGAACGTAAAAATAATATTTTTTTTCGGTCCATATATATAGATGGGGAGATTTTAACAATGGCTAATGAGGTCTGTTATTTTAATTGTATACCATAGTATTACAAAATAGCACTTTGTACCTTGTCAAGCTAGTCAACAGGATTACTAGTGTAATAATAATGAAGACAAGGAAAAAAAAAAAATGTAGGCATATGACACATTTGTTGTGGCAGGTAGCAATATAGTTTGCTGCCTGTCCAGAGCTCTGTGTCCTCCCCAAAAGGATGGTTAGCCTGTTATCACAAATATATTGTAAACCTTAAAGTAAAGGTCTTAAATTCAGGGAAATTTTATATTTCAGCTCTGTCTCAGGTTCTGCTGTGGTGCAGTGATTGACCAGCCTTTCTTCTACAGGAAGCCAAATTTTCCTATTTTTTCCATTCTTAATTTTCATAGGTTTTTGATCTGTTCAGTTTCCCTTGGTGTATGGTTGATTTAGTTTCAGATGGCACTGCATTTTGCGTTGTGCTTTTGTTTCCAAACAGGTAATTCAGTCTGACTGTGTCGTAATTGTTTATTCTGATTAGATGTTCTGGTCCTGAGCCTTCAGTGTGTTAGAGAACATGTTTGTAAATTTAAGAACGGTTGGGTGAAGGAACTGCTACAGTCTCCTAGTGCTGTGGCCTGATAGTCTCTCCCTCCTTTTCCTCTCTCCTATTTTTCTTTTTTTCCTCTCTTGTTGTCTTTCCATCGTTTCCTCTGAGTGGTCCAAACCTTGTATATCCTGTTCATATGATAAAATTGAAAAAGGGAAGCTGCCCGCTGCCTTGGATTATTCAGTACGTGGTTGGTGTGTCATTTCCTGCTACAGGACATACAGTCATGTGAAAATAAGTAAGTACACATCCTGGAAAGTTGTCTTGTTTTGCCCATATTTGGACATAGGAATTTGTTTTGTTTTTAACACTGTTGACAGATTAAGGAAATATCATTTAACAAGTGACACTGAAAGATTATACAGTCATTTATGAATCAATTATCTACAAACATTTATTTTAATAGTGCAGAAAAAAATAAGTACATCCCTAGCTTCAAGTGCTGGTTTTGCCCACTTTGGCTGAAATAACTTAATCTAGCAGTTTCTTCTTTCAGTTGTCTTTCAGTCTCCAAAATGGACTGAGAGGACTTTTTGCCCACTCTTCTTCACAGTACTGCTTCAACTGTCATGTTTGAGGGCTTTTTTTTTGCTTGCAGGGCACGCTTCAAGTCGCTCCACAACATCTTGATAGGATTAAGATCCAGGCTGTCTACCCATTCCATAACCCTCCATTTCTTCTTTCTGAGCCATACAATCATAGCTTTGCTTGTGTGTCTTGGATCATTGTCCTGTTGAAAGGTCCAGGTTCAGTTCATCTTCAGCTTTTTGACAGATGGACTCACATTCTTCTAAGAATTATCTGGTATAATATCAAATCCATGGTTGACTCAGTGATTTGGCTGGGACCTGAGGAGGCAAAGCACCTCCAAACCATAATGCCATTGCCTTTATGCTTTACGGTTGGCATAACATTCTTCTGTTACAAGGCAGTTTTTTTTTGCCAATTATAGGGTCTGGCAAGGCAGCCCAAAAACTCCATCTTTGACTCATCTCTTCATTGTACATTGTTGCAGTAGTTTTGGACTTACCCAGGTGTTGTCTGGCAATTTGCCAGTGGCAAACATCAATCGTGTGTTGATATTCTTTTTTGAGAGCAGAGGATTTTTCCTGACCTCCCATGTAGGCCAAGTTTGTGCATTCTCTTTTTGACATTGATTGTGACAAGAGAGGCCTGTAAATCCCTTGATGTTACCCTGTGGTTCTTAGAAACATTTGTGGGACATGCCCCCCCCCCAGTAGCTAATTATCTCCCGTAGCGTATGAATGGGGTACATATTTATCTTATCAAAGTGTTTTTCTAAAACAGGTAAGGTGTACTTAGGCTAACGTTATATATGAATGATATTGATAGTTGCAAAATATATATTAGCTTGCCAGCTAACGTTATTTCGCTAGCTAGCAAACAGTCTACATGACACTAGGTTCACCTCACTCACAGCTAGCACCGTATTACACCAGCCAAGAAAAGACTGAAGTTGGACAAACGGGTGTTTTATTATGCAAAGATCAAGTGGTACAGCTAGCTAGATATGAGACATTAGAAGATATAGCTAACTAATTAGCTTAATAGTTGATCTCTTAAAACGTTGGTTAACGTAGTTCCCTACATAAGTAGCTGCATTTGACATTTCAACCTAATGTGGGTCTTATAGATCAAACATTGCCATCTGGTTCTGCAGGCGTCAGTGTAGCTCAAGTTGTTCATGTCATATTATGTCCTGTATTTTAGCAGGATCAGATGGTGACCATGAGAAGGTCCTTGTCATAGCAGGATCAGACAGCCAGGGAGAAAAGGTCAACCGTGGAGCTGAGGTGAAATGTTGTCTTTAAAGGTGGATAAAATTAGTTATGTTATGTGTAGCCCATATCTTGAATGTTCATATTTATTAGCACAACCAGAAGGATGTTGAGTCAACCAGTGTAGTCATTCAAGAGAGTGGTGGAGCTTGGGAGGTGAGGTTTTGAAATTCAAGTACAGTACAGGCAAAATGTACATGATGATCACATATCAGCCACACACATTGAAATACAGAGGTCTGTAGTAGCTCTTCACTAAGAGCACAAATCATAGAAAATATGTTAACTAAGTAATATTAAATGAAATGGCTGAAGGCTGTATTTTGCATGTTTGTTGTAGCAGAATCAATGAGATGTTGTGTCCATCAGTGCACATACAGCATATGGCCAAAAGTATGTGGACACCCAACCATCACACCTACAGTGGATATAAAAAGTCTACACACCCCTGTTAAAATGCCAGGTTTTTGTGATGTAAAAGAATGAGACAAAGATAAATCATGTCAGAACTTTTTCCACTTTAAATGTGACCTATAATGTGAACAATTCAATTGAAAAACAAACTGAAATCTTCGAGGGGGAAAAATGAAAAAAAAAAACTTACAATAACCTGTTTGCATAAGTGTGCACACACTCTTATAACTGGGGATATGGCTGTGTTCAGAATTAACCAATCACATTCAAACTCATGTTAAATAGAAGTCATTACACACCTGCCATCATTTAAATTGACTCTGATCAATCACAAATAAAGTTCAGCTGTTCTAGTAGGATTTTCCTGACATTTTCTTAGTTGCATCTCAGAGCAAAAGCCATGGTCCGCAGAGAGCTCCCAAAGCATCAGAGGGATCTCATTGTTGAAAGATATCAGTCAGGAGAAGGGTACAAAAGAATTTCCAAAGCATTAGATATACCATGGAACACCGTGAAGACAGTCATCATCAAGTGGAGAAAATATGGCACAACAGAGACATTACAAAGAACTGGACGTCCCTCCAAAATTGATGAAAAGACGAGAAGAAAACTGGTCAGGGAGGCTTCCAAGAGGCCTACAGCAACATTAAAAGAACTGAAGGAATTTCTGGCAAGTACTGGCTGTGTGCTACATGTGACAACAATCTCCCGTATTCTTCATATGAATGGGCTATGGGGTAGGATGGCAAGACGGAAACTTTTTCTTACAAAGAAAAACATCCAAGCCCGGCTGAAGTTTGCAAAAACAAACATCAAATCCCCCAAAAGCACGTGGGAAAATGTGTTATGGTCTGATGAAACCAAGGTTGAACTTTTTGGCCTTTCAGCACGACAACGACCCAAAGCACACATCCAAATTCACAAAAGCATGGCTTCACCAGAAGAAGATTAACGTTTTGGAATGGCCCAGCCAGAGCCCCGACCTGAATCCAATTGAACATCTGTGGGGTGATCTGAAGAGGGCTGTACACAGGAGATGTCCTCGCAATCTGACAGCTTTGGAGCGCTTTTGCAAAGAAGAGTGGGCAAATATTGCCACGTCAAGATGTGCCATGCTAATAGACTCCTACTCAAAAAGACTGAGTGCTGTAATAAAATCAAAAGGTGCTTCAAAAAGTATTAGTTTAAGGGTGTGCACACTTATGCAACCAGGTTATTGTGAGTTTTTTATTATTTATTATTCCCCTTCAAAGATTTCAGTTTGTTTTTCGAATGAATTGTTCACGCTATATGTCACATTAAAGGTGGAAAAAGTTCTGACATGATTTATCTTTGTCTTATTCTTTTACATCACAAGAACCTGGCATTTTAACAGGGGTGTGTAGACTTCTTATATACACTCTATATGAGCTTGTTGGCCATCCCATTCCAAAACCATGGGCATTTGCTGTTGTGGAAAATTGTTCCCCTTTTTCCCACCAACATTTTCAAACAACTCAGGAGTTTGTGAATTCAATAGTAGACTTTATTTAAGGTAATAAAGCCGTGCTGATCTGCAGAGCAACCAACCCATGTTGGTCTGCAGAACAACCGACTTCCAAACCTCAGAAACACACTTTTATACAGTATGGTTATACAATGATATT
>JACXGI010009546.1:0-29874 GCA_016801175.1 Esox masquinongy
AACCTCTAACCCTACCTAACCTCTAACCCTAACCCTACCTAACCTCTAACCCTAACCCCCCTAACCCTAATCCTGCCTAACCCCTAACCCTAACCCCCCTAACCCTACCTAACCTCTAACCCTACCTAACCTCTAACCCTAACCCTACCTAACCTCTAACCCTAACCCCTGAGACAGTCCGTACGTGTACACATAGACGTGGATAACACATGTTCCCTAACCCCTAACCTATCTGAAAGTAGCCCTTGTATTGTTGGATCACCGTCGGCCTGGAGAAAACCTGGGTTACGGTTCTGCTTTTCTTTTCTCTTGCAAATCTGTTAATGTTCTAACGTAGACACACCTGACCGCTCTTGTTTGACATGAGGGGAAAACCTTGTGGACAAAATGTAGAAAATACCTTTGCTAAAGCTGTTTTCGCATTCTGTCTGCTTTGCCTGGTCTAAATCACCCTCTCTACTCCTTCTCTCCCCCTTCTCCTCTTGCCTCCTTTTATCTTATCCTTCTCCATTTCTCCACTCCCCCTTCTCTCTCTTTCTCTCTCTACCCTCCTCCTCCTCTCTCCCCTATGCCTCCAGAACTGCAGTGTCCTACAGAGAGGGTCCTATTACAGAGGTCAGTGACCTATGACCTTGTGCAATCTTCCCTGACGTAGGATTAGCATGAGTGGACACATCACCTGATTCTTTGTCCTCTCTTCCTTCTTTGGTTACAGCCCCTCCCATCTGCCAGTACAGTACCTCCATACCAATCAGGTGAAGGAAGTGACGGAATACAAGGTTGTGTCTGAACTGACTGGCAAAATGATATCATTCAAAATACTGTATGAATGGACACATACAGTCATTTCCACAGTAGCTGTTCCCTGACACACACACACTGCCTTAATGCTTAAACTTAACCTGAACCTAACTTCTAAACCTAACCCTTAATGCCTTGATGTAAATCTAATTCGAAACCTAAACTTAATCCCAAGTCAGATAGCTTCTTGTCCAGCCAAATTTTCTCACTTCAAATGATTTTCCTGTTTTCCCATCGTACGCCAGTAAAGCAGGAAAATACAAATACACACGCACACACAGAAAGAAAGACAAATACACACACACACACACACACACACACAGAAAGAAAAAAATACATTGACACACTCACAGACACACACTTCTAGTCATCACAGAGCCTTTGCTGCATAAGAGCACTTTGATATCCCTGTTCTTCATGGCTTTTTTCTACTCATCCCTTTTTCCCTCCATCCATCTGAAGAGTGGAGAAAAAAGAGATATTGGGTCCTGAGAGCCAGGCTAATTGAGACGCTCTCATTCTCATCAAACACAACCTTGGACAGTGTCTAGAGGACAGCATATGTGTGTTCTACCAAGGTTTCCCACCACACAGCTTTGACCTGCGGTACTACAGTTTTGTGCCTTTTGTACTTCAAACAATGTAGAAGGGTTGTCTAGGGTTCAAACCTTCTCAAAATGTCGGATTCATAAAAAAGTCAACGCTGTGTGGGGAAAACCTTGTCAGAGCGTGGGTGAAGTAGACATTGTACAGCTCATGCAAATGTATGTATTCTTCAGCTTCAGACCAACGCTTTCTTCTTGATTTAATCAATAAAAAAAAGTGTTTCAGTTTAATTTCTATGGATTTGATGAGAGAATGTTGTTATACACTATTGCACAATAAAGTGTTGCTGTTTTATTTATTTCCATTTATTTATTAAAGAAATTTCCCAAAGTAAATATTTTTCATGAGATGGCCATAATTATTAATGCTACATAGAAAGTCACCTTTCTTTGGGGCACCATGACAGCTGTCTTTCAAAAAAAAAAAAATTATAGACAAAGTGTTTTTTCTAACAGTGTATTGTTCTGGTTATTAGTTCAGATACATGGCTATTTGTATTAATGCTTGAAGGTAAATTACACTGCTGCTCTATTTACCGATGGATGTCCATTGATATTGTATTATATATGTTACATACTTCGGATGTGCCATCAAAATCATGACAGAAATACAAGTGTTTCTGTATTTCCCTGGCAGAAACAAACTGTCTACGTGTCCATTTTCCTCAAAAGAACTAGCAAGCGAGCTCCCGAAACTAGCTAGCGTGCTCTGTATTTTGACGTATTGAAAAGCATCCTTATAAACTCAGAGAAATTTAGTCAACCTGGAAGTGCAATGGTTCGATTTAAAGGGGACAGTCATATCTACCCATGTGGTTGAGTAATCAGCAAAACACAAAGTCCATAAATAATATCTACAAAACATGATTTCATTCATTTTTAGATCAGACAGCAGGTTCAATCAACCAATGATGTCATTGGTTGTACTTGCCTGGCATGATTTGGTGCATAATTATATCTGAAACACTTCTAATCACTTATAAATATTTAAAATATTTTGTGTTTGTAAAAAGCACTGCAAAAAGCGATGGATTTTCCCTTTAACATTTCCATTGTCATGCACTTTGTGTGTACTTCTAATGCCATATTAAACAACGTATTATTGTTAGCATATACATGTAGGATATGATAGATGGAGAGGCCGAAAGAGGAAGAGAGCAAAAACAAGAGAACAAGAGAACTTTCATGTCTCCTCTAGGAAAAAAAAGAACTGCCATGTGGAGGAAGAAGTCATCTCCCAGTCCCACTTTTCCCACCCTCTGTCTCTTTCTATCTCTCCCTTCCTTACATAAACCCCTCTGTCTCTCCCTCTCTCTCTCCCCCTTACATAAACCCTCTCTCTCTCCCTCTCTCTCTCCCCCTTACATAAACCCTCTCTCTCTCTCCCTCTCTCATCTCTCCTTTGATGGTGATGCAAGGTGCTTGGGGCGTTTGTCTGAGGGAAAAGGTTGGGAGATAGGGAAAAGCCAGAGACCCGAAGAGAGAGAGAGAGAGAGAGAGAGAAAGATGGAGTGAGAGAGACAGAAAAGGAGAGGGATGGGGTGTTGAGATAATGTTTATGGTGCAGCCCCCTCCCTTTCACAGTTCCAGCCTGACTTTTAACATCTCTCTCTGGCTACTAATCTGACTAATTCTGTATACAAAATCCCATTGCAGCAGCTTATGCATAGCATCTGTGTGTGTGTGTGTGTTGGTTTTGTTCAAGTTTGTGTGTTGGTTAGTCGGCCAGTCCGTCTGAAGCCAGACATCCAAGTGGAGCTGGCAGGGCAGAATGTGACCTGCTGGCCTCTGGAGGGCAGAAATTTGGCAGAGCGGACACAGACGCACATACACAAAAGAACATACGCACTCATCAGAAAGTGTGCTAGAATGATCTTGGGGCAGTGTGACATGCACACACACTCCTCGGTGGTGTTTGAACCTTGGCGAATGTTTGCTAATTAAAAATCACTTAGCTCTACAGTGCAGACTCTTGAAGGACAGGCAGCCAATTGGTTAATTAATTGATTCATTGTCTGGTGGTTAGTTTGTCTGCTGGAATCCAATCAATACTCTCTCACTTCAAAGAGCTCTGTTAGACAGCATCGCACACACGTACGCACGCACACACACTCACACAGACACACACAGATGCAGACACACACACACAGAGTATAAAATTAAACTGCACATTCTGTCATCGTGCCGTTGTGAAGCTATGGTTACTGGTTACCATGTCCTTGTCAGATCACACAGCGGTGACCACTGACTGATAAGTGTGTGCTCAAGGTCAGACACACACACTACATCACCTGTCAATGGATTACCACAGCGTTTTATCTGGCTCACACACACACGCACGCGCGCGCACACACACGCACAAGCACACACACTGATGTAGAAGACAGAAAAGACAGATCAAACACACTCCTTCTGCCCTGAACACGGTCAACAGGCTGAGTCCAGTCTCCTGCCCGGTTGGCTGTGCTCAGGTTTCCAGGCCGTCCCATCGTCTCTCTGCATGGGCCGTGCCATACCCCACCGAACGTGTTGATTAGTTTGGCCCAGGTTAGGCCTGTTGGAGGAACACAGGTACCCGCCAGGCCCGAAAGACAACACGCTGGCTCGGCTCATGTACCACACCTCACCCTCCCTCTCTTTCTCTCCCTCCCTCCTCTCCGTCTCTCTCTCCCAGTTCCTCCCTCCCTCGCTCCCCTCAGTACTGCACACAGTCCTGATGACAGCAGCACAAGGACGGAGCCACGGGACTGGGGCTAAAAAGAGAGGGAAAGTAAGACAGGGGGATAGAGGTGAGGAGGAAAGAAAGAAAAGAAAGAAAAAGGAGAAGAAAGGAAACTGCTGCACCTGTGATGGATGAGACTCTGCTCAGGTGTGACGGTGCAACTAAATTAAATCACTGAACAAACAGCAATGAAGGAAAGACAAGGTTAACGTTCCAATGTCCCGCTCTCTCTCTCAGACTCTGTCAATGTCTCTCCACCACACTGTCCCTTTCCTCAGCTCTTCTACATGTTTTTATCAATATTTGTGTCAATATCATTATCACTTTCCATTTGTCTAAGTCAAACAGTTCCTCAGTAAATCAATGTCTCTCTCCATCACCCCTCTCTCTCACTCTCCTTCAATCCACCCCCTTACTCCATCTCACTGTGTATTTAGAGCTGTTGACGAGGGGGGTCTGTAATGACAGTTGACTGTAACCCCTGACCTTTACCCTCTGACCTCTCAGACAGAAACAGAATCGCATGCCTTCACCCCGGCGCCGTCGACAACAACATCCTGTTGTCATGGTGTCCACCTAGAGGGCGGGGTATAAAGGCCAGGGTATGACTTCCTCGCATGGTGCATTGACGCATTTGTCTCATGCATTTAACCGTTGTGGGCTCGCACACTTCTAATCTCTCTCGTCGAAAAAGAAGAGTGGGGGAGAGTGTTAGTTTGACCTCAGCACAAAGAGAGGTGCTCAAACCCTCTGACCAATCACACTATGCAAACTGAAGAGAAATGAAAGAAAGCTAGGAAATAAATAATGTGTGTGAACTGAAGTCCCCAATGTCAAAGCACAAACCCCTCCCCTAAAAGGAACAAAATTCATGCAATCCGTGCATGAATGGTGACCATGCACCCACTTTGAAGCAGAAGTATAACGTTGCCGTAACAATGCCGGGCTTGTCTGGCAGACAATGGGAGGAGTCTGTAGAGAGGGAGGACGTGGACAGGTCAGATGGAGGCCAGATACACTCTTGACTGAGTTCATTTGGGAAGAACATCCATTAAAAAGTCAGCAAAAAAACAAATGCCTAGTCCCCAAATCCTTCCCAAACATGTCCCAATTATCTCATGCAGCATACCCCATCGTTCTGATCCAGTGATTCTCACTGAGACCTCCTCTGAGGGACCCGCCTAGTGACAATGAGAATGAATAAGAAGTGGTCCACCAACTAACACACAAACTAACTTGTCATACGTTCTCATCTAGCCAGCGTCCTCTTAGCTGGGGGGCAGGGAGACATGGCAATGAGAGACGTGTGTGCTAAGTGATTCTGGTGTGGGAGAGAGGATTCCTTCATAAAACATTTTACTCACTCTCCCTTCTCTCTCACTTGCTGATTTTGTTTGGGGAGAGGGTTAAGCAGATAAATTGGTTTTGTTTATTAATGAACAAAATGTGCACACTTTCTAAGAGCTCAAAATTCAAAAGGCATCAACACTAACCCCTCACCTGGTATTCCATCATTACCTCATGTTGACCTCTGACCACTTAAGCCAATATATTCAAACTGCTACAATCCCTGTTAACAGAAATGGCGTCCCTGTGGGTAAACCTTTTGAAGAACCTTTTTTGGGTTCCAGATATACCTTTTTCACAGGGATTCTACAGTGGATCTTAAAAAAATAGTTCTTCAAAGGGTTCCCCATGGGACCACCAAATATAGAAGAGTGAAAACAGGTGGGATCCAGGTGTGGCTTCTTCTTGCTACACAGTCTCCTCTATGAGTTAGTAGGAGATAGGCAAGGTAGTGTCAGTAACTACAGTAGGGTGATATTTCAGAAGTAAAATATGTTTACAGCATTTATGTCACAAAAAGAGTTGCTATTCCCAGTGTGAATTTAAATATGCCATTGAAGAATGAGAGGGAGAATAAATAAATAGGGAGAGACAGAAGAGGGTGAGAGAGGGACGTAGTTTTGACTTTTTAAAACCCTTTATTTTAATCAAATTATGTACACACACTGTGCCATTTTAGAAATCAACACAAATTAACCAGGCAAGTAATTAATCAAAATGCATGAATAAATATTAAAAATGGAAATATAAACCCCCCAAAAATACCAGAAAAATACCAGAGATAACACCTCCTCCGCAGAACATGCAGCCCTGTAACCCACCTCCTCATACATGGGGAGGTCCTTCACAGATAAATATTTTAAAAAACGGCTTAATTCCAGATCTCAGCAACCCCTTCAAGGTGCTGACTACATCACCTTGACCACGGTCCAGCTTATGCTTCCTACTCAGGACAATTGCAGTTTTAGCTTTTCCTAACAGAAGATGAGAAAGAGAGGGTGGATGAAGGGGGGGGGGGTTAGTCTTTCATGTCTCCCTAGAGTGAGGCTTCCCTTTCATGTGAATTTTTTTTAATATATTTTCCCTCTGATCTGATTCCATCTCCTGCAACACTTTCCCATGTTATAAAGACATCACTCTCTTATGAACGCCTCTTAGTGCATACTGTGTATGTGTGCGTGCGTGTGCGTGCGTGTGTGTGTGTGTGAGAGAGAGAGAGAGGAGAGAATGTGGCTACGCTTAGACATACACATCACACGCGACTAAGAGTGTAGCTTTATGTTGTATATTGGGGGGGGTGACAGGGTGGTATCCCAGTTCGACAAGCCAATGTTTGGCCATTGAACTCCTGTGGGCCATGTGGTGTTGGTGGTGTAGGGAGAACATTCCTCCTGACACTGACAGCTAATGCTAAATACAACGTAGCTGCCATTAGCATCGCTAGCACTGCTAGTAGATCCTCTGAGGTGCTGCATGCTCAGTAACAGACGCTCCACTGTGTAAAGTGGCACCTGCTGAACGTGCTAAACCACGAAGACGAAGCCAGGGCCTCCCTCCTTCTGCACTTCAAAAGGAAAGTCCCCATGTCACAAACATTTAGGTCAGCTTCCTTCATGGGCATCAAATGCCTTCATGGGCAAGGAATGCCTGTTGAAAAGTAGACGCCTGTGCCGTGGGCTTTTGAGCTTCGACAGACTCAGGTCTCAATGAGCAGTGCAACCGGACATGAGTGGAGCTCAGATGGACATGGACTGACGCGTAGACCGAGGCACTGACTGCCTCCGATTCAGTTGTGGCTGACTCCTGTTGTGGGCATGGAATTTTCTGTTACACTTTATGGAATGCCTCATCCAACAGCGTGACTGGTTGCTGTTCTGACAAGGACATGTATATCCCTGACAGTCCGTACATTACTGTCCATCTGATAGGCACTGAGGTGACACAAGTTGTCACACCAGCAACGCACAGCTGTTATTGTGTATTGGGAAGTGTAACGTTGTCCATGTTGTGCTCTCTGGTGTCCGGGACACACCTACAGTTGTTGTTTTGGGGGGAGGCCGTTGGGAGCTGCTCATTGTGGAAGGGGACTACTCATTTGACCGCTACACTGAGCAGGATTTTGTTGTGCGTATTTATGTCTGTGTGTGTTTGTGTCTGTTTGTGTGTATGTCTGCCTGTTTGTGTTTGTACCTGAGTGTGGGTTTGTGTGTTCAAGCATGCTATTATTAAATAATTATGGGATACTTTTTTGATGCAAAGCATAATTCACAGAGGCTGTAGAAATGAATAACTGTTCTCTTAACCAACACACACACCTCAACACACACATCAGAAACTCTCAATTTCTGGAGAGGGAGGGGATAACCAAGAAACGATGTATGATATCGGGGGAAGATAAGAAGGACCGTCATGTTTGAAGATGGCCCCTAGGGGAGAATGTTAAGGAAGCCAAGTCCTATGCTGCTATTCAAAGACCATTTCCCATGAGGCCAATGGGCTGATAATAGATCTGATTGCTAGAGTTTATAAGCCTGTAAACAGGGAGGTCAGTGATGCTGGATCTTCAACTGGAATAGACAGCCATGAGAGGTGACACACACACCCAGGCCTTTTATGACCCCCTGAGGGTCTTCACAGAGTCAAACTGTGGTCTTTTATTTACCTGTTTACCTTTCTGTCAGAACACATAGCCAAGGTTTCTACAAAACCTCTCTTCTTGTTGTCCTTGTAACAAAGGGAACTTATTGGACCTGGACAACAGTTCTACTGGGTTTAACTCAGTTTGAGTGGAACCCAGGCCAAGAACTGTTGGCAGCCAGTGCTCTGTAAAACACTTAGGCCAGGGCTTGTAAAGAGCTGGCGCAAGAGAGAAGGACCCTAAAATAACTGTTATGGTTTTGTTTTTAAGGTTTTTTCTCTCTCTCTCTTCTGGTGGCTGGGATAGCAAAAGCACTGGGTACCCCTTTCTCACTCTCCCTCATTCCCTTCATTGCTCTCAACCTCCCCCTTCCTTTTCCCTCTCTCCCTCCCTCCCTCCATTTCCCTCTTTCTATTTTCAGGGGTGTTTTTCTCATTATTACTCTAGATGTAATTTCAAATCTCATCAGTTTTCGTTTTGAGAAAGCTTTAAAAGGATTAATGTACATTGAGGTGGAAATGGGTGGCTCAAAGTTTGTATAAATATTTTTTTTCATGCCGTCTAACACATATTTGGTTGCTACCAACGGCCCACACCCCTACCGACAGTCCACACCCTTTCCCTGTTGCGATGGTTTTCCTTGGAATGTCCCACTCTGGTAAGGAATGACTGTTACAAGGATCTAGAGCTCTAACGCAGCTGGAAGTGGTGAGGGACTGCAATTCCGAGGGAGGAACAATTAACCAGAGTTTGACGCCAGTCTCTGGGAAAACAGAACACAACTACTGTAAACTGAATTGTGCTAGGGAATAGTGGCTTTAAGGCTGTTAGAAGGAGTTTTGAATGATATCTTACACTGGATGAATGTGTTTTCATGTCCATGGGTGTAGAACGTTTTAATAAAGGCATAGAGGTTTTTCCATGGGAGTTAGCATGCGACCATTAATCTTGCGACAGCGCGTTGGAGATGAGCATGGATTCATGCTGCTGCCTGATTGGAGGGGAACCACCTAAATCCCAAGGTGGGGTTATAACACACTCTGTTACACACTCTGTTACACACCCTGGCTCATTTCGACAGCCTATTTCCTCTTAAGCAAATAGACAGGAAGTACCATGGACAGCCAGTAGTGAGGAGTGATAGTGACCATAAAGCTTCGCTGCCCAGAGGGCATTAGAAGTGGTACCAATCTCTTTGTAACAGTGTATCAGAGTGTGTGTGTGTAAGGAGGGTCGTGGAGGGTCACTGACAGGGCTGCATAGACCACCCTCTACCATGCTGAAAGAAGCATTCAATCATACTGCTCTCCCTCCCCGAGTTTTCCGATGGGATGCGTGTGGAAAAAGGGAGTGGGTTTAGAATAGAGAAGGAGAGGAAGAGAGAGAGAGAGAGAGGAGAGAGAGGGAGAAGTGGAGAGGGAGACAGAGGAAAGGGGGAAGGAGAGTAGGAGTCAGAGTAGTAGAAGGAGCAGGAAGAGGTGGAATGAGAGGGAGAAGGAGAGAGAGACGGCGCAGTAGGAGAAGCGGGGAGAGAGAAGAAAAAGAGGGTTAAGGAGATAGGGAGAGGCCTGTCTCCCATTAACACAGCTCTCTCTGGGATCTCAGAATGGACTCTGTCAGCAGGAAACAAACCTGACGCCTGGAAGAAGAGGGGGAGAAAGGGAGGAGAGGGGGGAGGAGAAGGAGTGTACAGCTGAGGGATATAGGCATGCAACATAAAGACTTATCAAGGAGGAGCAAGGGGATTAGGGTATCAAATAACTAAAGGAGAAAATATAGAAGAGATGAGAGGAAGATAGAAGATAATGATGCCACTGGATAACACAGACACTTTCATCAATGCAAAGTGAAGTTTGATCCCTGTATCCTCACTCAAACCTATAAGTGGAGCCATTTCTCCTGGACACGTCTGTGTTTGGACTGTTCCTCCATTAAAGGTTGTGAGATATGATTTGCTGGATGGAGGATGTTAGCTACATGCTGGGGGCTACACAACACTAACTGATGACAAATAGAAGTAGTTATGACATGTTTAAAATCTCGAGAGCTCTGTTTACAGTTTCAGCGCGCCTTTTAAGCCAAGCGTCTGTTTTTTGACAGGTAGTAATGGATGTGTCCTATTAGAGCCCCTTCTTTTAAAAGACTCGGTCACATGCACGCACGCATGCAAACACACACACACACACGTGCACAAACACAGGCACATGGTCTCTCTTACACATGCTCACACAAACACAATTTTGCCTCTCATACTAGAGTGTTTAGAATTCAGGATCAGATGGTTTCATTATTTACACAACCACTTGAACATTTCAGCACACAGCCTTGCCGCTTCTGAGGAGAGGTGAAAAAAGAGAAATAAAAGAGAATGTTTTACGATCTACAAAATTAGCAACATGTGGAGTAAAACGCTTGACCTGCACCATCCAACAATCTTCCATATTGAATGCCCAAGAGTGGCAACTAAAGAAGGGTTGGAGGATGGGGGAAGGTTAGTGTGTGTGTGTGTGTGTGTGTGTGTGTGTACTTAGATTGTCCCAAACTGTGGTTAAACCAGAAAAAATGCCTTTTTTTGGCTTATAGATGCATTGCACCCTGAGGGAGCGGTTTTTATCATGTCTGAGAGATTTCTAGGTGAGTAAGATTTGTCTCATGCATTATTGGCCAGAAGGAGTGCGGGAATGGGCATTCAAGGGCAAGCGAGATCAAGTCATTTTGTGTGTACTAACAGTTGTTCAGGTTTGATAGAACCACTGGATGTCTTTCAGTGATGTTCCTATCCAGACTACATTAATAAATGTAGAAGATTTCAAAATGTTTTCATTATCTAAAAGAATACAAACCTAGAGGGGCGGAGCTTCCTGCTCTGGTCCAGTCCCACCCCTAAGGCAGCTTTTTTTAATTTGCTCTTTTTTGTTCATTTGTTTTTATCCTTAGCAGATAGCAAGCCAGCTAGCAAACTGAATTTATGCAACACAATGGCTTCTTATCAAGACTGTCGTTGGATTTAAGATTTTTTAAATGGTGGTTTTACATGGCGATACTGAACTGTAAATTTTTAAACCGGAGTGTACTGAAGATTTCAGACAGAGCTGAAATTCAGTCGGATATATTTTAGTCGGCCAGGTTTTCCACATCAGTTGGAAAAGATCGCCAACACCAGCAGCAGGTTGAAGATGGCTAATGCAAATTCATTCAGTGGGTGTAGATTTGGGGCATGCGTTGGCTCCAGGGTTGGTCTCCACAAGGGTCCATCTGGAGTTTTTCTAATAAATAGTGATTTGCAAAAGCAAAACTAAGTGTCAGTCATTTAATGTCAGAGGAAAGGGAAGGGGTCCAGAATGGTGATAGAGAGAAACAGGCTTTGAGAAAGAGATGACATTGTTTGACTGATGTTTTTTTGGTCAACTTCTACTCAACCTGGCCTTTTAATCTGCAACAGGTAACAACGTGGTCTCTTTGGCCAATACATTATATTAATTATTAAACTGTAAACCAATGAGAAAGAAAAGAACAAACGTGATGGCCTCAAACGGTTTGAAACACTTCTCACGTATTCAATATATTTGACACAGCTTTTCAGAGCCGTGGGATAACCACTATTATCTCAACACAATCTCCAAATAAAAAGCCACCCCACACGGTAACTGTCCTTTAAATTCATTGCTTTTTCAATCTTTGGAGGTCAAGCACCGATTACTATTTTTTTTTTATTGAACTCAATTCAGTTTTATTGAACTCAGTTTTTACTCAACCCAATTCAGATATCACAAATTTCTCAAAATATCACAAATCATATCAGATATTTTCACAGCAGATCGTTTTCATAGCTGATCTGATTATCATTAACGATGAAAAAAAAAACATAACTAGGCTGCCTGCGTAAATGAAGCCTGCAGTCACACAGGCAATCCAATTGTAATATATATTATTGGCTGGTGTTTTGACCAACAAGATCAGCTGTGAACAGTTCTGAAAATCTGGACGAAACTGGTCAAAAGAGCAACTAGTGAGAAAAATTGGCTTGAGCTGCTGGTGTAAACAAAGGCTTTGAAATCCTGTTCTAAGTGTATGGAAAGAGAAGGTTAAGAATGATAATGATGGCTTGTTCCGCATAAGGGACATGCACAGCTGAAGAAACAAATTTGTACTGCCTCATGACTCAAGAAAATACTCACATAGACTTAAAAAAGTATATTTCACTTACAATTTCCACAAAATACATGTAACATCCACAAAATATATTTAAGTACAATTAAAAAAAATATGTGCATTAAAATATTTCCCTGCATCCTGTTCTGCAGCAATTTCTTAAATGTAAATTTTTGTATGTACATATACATTCAACATGTTGTGCACATTTAAATATCAACTCCTACAACAAGAGCAAAACTACAACTTGTCAAAAATGTGTCTCATAATTTATTTGGTCGAGCCACAGCTGCTTAGTGAATTCTGTGTTAATTCTGTGTTTCTGTGTACTTCATACACATTATAAACACACTGTTTGCTTCGGAAGTTGAAATGAAAATATTTTTGTTGTTGCTTTGTGTCTAATATATCAAGAATATATTTAAACCATAAAATTTGACTGAATATAATCGTTTTAAATGTGTTTGAGGTGAATGTTCACAAATCCTAATGAAACAATAATAAAGATGACATTAAGAACATTACAGTGTTTGTTCTGACTTCTATCATTATAATTATATGTATCCCAGACATACTTCTAAATACTTAAATACAGTATATTAATGGTATGTTTAAATATGTAAATTAACCGTGTGTACAGCCGTTCTCCTCGATGAGGACATATGAGAACAAGAAAAGTCATTTAAAATATACAGTCAGGACCTGGTTAAGTGACTGCAGGGTGAGAACTGCACTGTGTATGCTTTCAAAACATTGATTCTCACTGGCTTTATTTTCCTAGTTCCGATATGGCCCTGCTGATTATTTACCCTCATAAGTGCCGAACGGTAATGAAATCCCGACTGAAATATTTTCCCTCTTACCGGGCCAGTGCCATTCAGCCAGTTTACATTCCTCAAAGCATTCAGAGACATTCTTTACCGAATTGGAAGGGGAGAAGAGGGAGGGATTTGTGGAAGATTAGGGAAAACTATGTAAATGACACTGCACCAACGGGGTCCGAGGGAGCCAGGCGGAACGTGAGACATGGAAGAAGGAATTGGGACAGAGCGTGGAGGGGAAAGGAAGGCGCACATCCAGGGGAATTTCCCTCGGAAATCTGTGGATTATCCCGCTGGTTTTAATGAAAGTTGGCGGGATTAGGAATGCTCAAGGTCCACAGGGGGTAGTGCCAAGTCACTGAGTGATAGAGAGATCTATTGCCATCCTCCAACCCCCATTCTATCCTAATTGAAGGTGAGCCTTGCTTTAGAATGATCAATAGCTCACTGATTGAGGCTCATAATGACAGTAAGAGAGGATGAGAAGTAAAGAATACACTGACAGAGACATCTGGAATCAAAGACTTATTACCCTCATATTTAAGAACGGAGACAGAATTGACCCAATTACACAGGCATTTTGCAGCTCAAATAAAAAATTACAACTAGAAAAGACATCTACAAAAGTGAATGGGGTGTGCTACAGTGCTAAGCAAACTTTGTTTTGTATCTCTAGCTTGAACAGTTCCAGGATAAAATTATGCTAATTATCAGTAGTCACAGCCAAAACAACTTTTTTCAACATTTTATGTTGAAGTACCCTAAACATATGAAACAAAGTTGGTTTGGTCTTTCTAGCTTGAACGGTTCAAGAGATACAGTTTCATCGTTAATTAATGCACATTCTGAAATCATGCACATTCTGAAAATGAATATTGTCCTAGTCAATTAGCATTTAAGAATTTCAAGTTGGCATAATTATGCAAATTAGGTGAATTACCTATTACCTATTAGGAAAGACAAACAGAAAGCACAAGGCAAAATGCTTTGCTATCTGGCCCCAAATCCACAGTGAACTGATGAGAGTAAGCTTCACTTCCTATTGGAGCAGGACTCTGAGCTGTGGATTGGCAGTGCCCTACATTACTGCCTGCCGTCAAATAGGAGAAATGACCTTGATAATAGCTCTCACTGATTGTCCCACTGACAATCTTTATATTATAATTTCAATTATGTTATACTGAAAATAAAACAAATACTGGCAATATTACAATACCTTACCACATCATGCCAATAAAAAAATTTGAGTGTACAGCAATTGAAAGAGAGAAAGAGAGAGCAAGAGCCAATGCAATGGACTACAGTCACTGCAAGATATTTTTCAAGCCAAACTTCCTTGCCTGAGCAAAAAGCCCACTGAGCCCCAATGACTATTAGGTCAAATATGTGTGTGAAAATAAAACCGTGCAGCCGCTGTGTGACCATGTCAGTCCTGGTAGCTAAGTGGGAGACTGAGCACTTCCTTAATCAATCGGAGTAATTGAGTGAAGCTTGCCTCCCTGTCTCTAACACAAAGAGCTGTCAGGTCTTATTCTGTCTCCCAGTCAAGAAGCAGAGCCAGGTCCTTTCTGCTATCTCATAACGATGAGTGCCAGAGTACAAAAATCATTTATATTTATATATAAACACATAAAATCCCCTAAAGCAAGTGCACCCTTTGATGCATATACTGTGCATTCACACACACACACACACACACACACACACACGCTTCCACACTCATGCTAGTACACACCGCCAGGCACACAGGTGTATAGATACAGACACACACACACAAGTAATATATGAGATGGAACAGGTGAACTAATTGTATATATAACTGGCTTTATTAAATACCTGTTGGCAAACATCATCAGGGTTCCAATATATTAATAAGCCTTGGTATACTGTAACATCAGGGGGTCCAATACATTAATAAGCCTTGGTATACTGTATCATCAGGGGGTCCAATACATTAATAAGCCTTGGTATACTGTATCATCAGGGGGTCCAATATATTAATAAGCCTTGGTATACTATATCATGAGGGGGTCCAATAAATTAATATGCCTTGGTATACTGTATCACCAGGGGGTCCAATATATTAATAAGCCTTGGTATACTGAGATGTACTCGGTTCTAGCAACACCAACAGCAATGGATGAATAAAGGCTAATTGAGCCCCACAGCCATTGACGTTCAGCTATTGACCAGCATCAGAGCAGCATTTGAAGGTTTTTTGAAAGATGGGGAGAGTAGGTGATACTGTTGCTGACTGGTCATAAATGACAATGTAACTCTGCATTTACAGTACTTCGAGACTTATAGTAAAGACAAACCATCAGTACTTCAAAAAACTGTCGTTGAAGGACTCTCTTCTGTTTACTCTCTTGGTTGCTCTCTCTACACTCTCTGTCTCTCACACTCTTTGCCCCCCCCCCCCCCCCCCCCCCCCCCCCCCGCGGTCTCAACATGCGGTATGCCAGTCCCCTTGGTTTCACGGGGAATTTTCTCTCTCTAATCCGTCCCAGCTGTGGGAGATTGCACGGCCAATTAAAGAAAACAGTTTGGCTCCCTCCCAAATGAGGCAACCACATGTTGCGGCCCTGATCGCCTTCCCCTCAGGACCCCGGGGTTCAAGGGTCACGGTGCTTGTCATTTCCTTTGCCGCCAAGGAAAAAACCCAGCTAGACAGCAGACAAACAGGACAATTAGCCCTGGGCTGCCAGTCGACCCCTTACAGGATCGGGGTCGGGGAGATCACGTCCGACCGTCTTTACAGTAGGAGAGGGAGAGAAAGTTCCTGTCGACAGGGTTGTTATGTACGTGGCTTAGATCCCTTTGCCATGCCGGGTCAACGGGCACTGGTGAGGCATTAGGGGTGGAACCACAGACCACTGAAAGATATTGCCATGAATTTGAATGGGCGTATCGGAAACTGAGGTTATAAAATGGAGGTCAGCACTGTGAGGAGAAGCACCCTGAGGGTATTCAGATGAGATCATAAATATATGATGAGGTTGTTCATCATGGAGGGAGGTTGTTGATTGGACAGAGACACAAAAAAAACGAAAAACCGCCAAACGGAGGTCCATGAGGATGTTTGTTTACCCAGTTTCAGGTTGTTCATTTCAGTGGCATGAAATTAAAGTAGTGTATGCTTTCCTTCCACGACAAAATGCGTAAACAGGATATCTAATCAAATTATTGCTTCAGTGCAAACATGCCTCTATAAACAAGTCCTTACTTTGCTGTGTGGAGATATGGAGAAGTGTACAGTGTTGGATAATTTCCCCGAAACACAGAGAAAATATATTTTCTAAGGTCTGCAGTGCATCAAATGTCCTAATAGAAACAGATGCACTAAATGCAGCCCCAATGGCTCACAACACATTCACAGCAAAAATTCATGTCCTAAGTGTAGCCACTGGCTCTTCAATAAGCTAGCATATACACTATACCCTGCACAGTAAGAACAAATTAACTTAAGGTAGCCCTCTTAGCTAAACAAAGTTAGCATAACACAGAATGAAAAAAAAAAAACTCCTCTTTACTGAAACGAAGTCTGTTTAACAAATATTACACACCATATAGCCTTTAGCGAGCTACAACAACTACAGTAACTTACCATTGGCCTACGCAACAAAACACTTGGACTGCAGTTACTGTAGCATCAAAGCAGTTACTCTAGCATCACGGAAGGTGCAATCTGCCACCAAATATGAGCATTAGCATTACGTGCTAACTAAACCTGGCATTGCTAGATACAGAAATAGACCCACCCAATTATAGTTGTTAGAATCAAACATGCTAAAACTGAGAACAGAGGCTCTTCTAAACGGTCTGGAATTGAAACATACACTAAGTTGAAAGGAACAGGATGAGGGAAACCGATAGCATTACAGTCAAAGGCGGACACAACCACCCAAAGAAAATCAGACACAGTCTACTTCCCCATTACCTTCTCAGACTTTGAAACTATGCAGGGAGTGGAACAGAGTGAAGGAGAATATCAAACCCAGATCCCCATCGCTGGCCAGCGTCTGCTGCTCCACTTATCTGGATAATAACAGAGGTGAACGTGAATGAAATCAACAGGCTCTTTCTATTAGCCTCTCCCTTCTGCTCTATCTCTAATACGCTTTTCAATAGACTTTGGATTGGGATCCCTTGGAGAAGCCATTGAAGATATAGGATGACAAGCATGATTCGTTCAGCATGCTAAATTGAAAATCCTCCTCCCTAACATGAACATCTTCCTTGAAGAAGTCAGACGTGATTCCCCAGGCTACCCCAGCTCTTTCTTTTCTTTCTCGTTCTCTAGCTTAGATGAAACCCGTTTTCAATTCCCGCTGTGTGTTGACAGACGCTCTCATCTAGGCGACCTTGGGCCCTTCCTGTGTGGAGGGGTCCCAGCTGAGGGGTGATAGGTGAAAGGTCAGCCTTGTGCTTGGTGCTGTCTCTGGCCCTGTCAACACAACCTCTGCTCTGCAATATTACTTCCCCCCAGATCCAAATACAAGAGGGGAAGCACGGGGGGCCGAGAATCAATGATGTATTAAACCATTCCATTGGGTAAACATGTAGGTACCAAGATTTAAAAAAATGAACTTGCACATGCATACACTAATACACACACAAGCTCACTCTATACAACACATAACTCTTTCCATCTTTACATCTAGAAGTCAACAGTGTTGAGTGTTATACCACTATAGGTGAAGTTAACCAGATGTGCAGTACAAGTCCTTAAGTTATGTTGCATGGTTCCTCTGAATCCCCCAAATCTCACATCACCTCACGTCCGACCTCTGATCACAGGGGTCATCTAAGGGGACCTAAGCCCTGGGAACATGTTCACTTATCTTTTTTTTACATCTAAACATCAAAAGGCCATGAACAGGGTCAGTGTTTAACATGTCCAACACAACACACTTTGACCTGACCCCATTAAAATTGAATTTTATCACGTGTTCAATACTCTGTGATCAATACAATTTAATTGTTTTCCTCCAGTGTGAGGTGAGAAGTGACACCAATTTTTTGTTGATATTATACTTACTGACTCCACCCCTAAGAATACTGGATACTCCATTCCCTTAGTCCCGTCCTTTTTGTCCCCTACAGGGCTCAGAGAGCTGCCTGCCATTTTGATTGATTGTTCCCAAACATGGAGGGGCCCTATCGGTGGGCGGCTTCTGAGTTGACACACAGGAGGACTAGCGTCTGTTTGTCCACGTGTCCGTGGTCCTTCCAGAGATGGATGGAAGATCACACAAGGATCTAGTTTCACATCACCCGGTTAACCTAAATATTGATTCTGTATCTGTGCCCTGATGTAATATGTGTGTGTGTGTGTGTGCGCGCGTGCGTTTGTGTGTGTGTGTGTGTGTGTGTATATGACTGTGGTTGCGTGAGAGAAATAGGGTAGGTCTCAGCAATAAAGGACGGACCAAGAGATGTTTTCCTTTCTGCGACTAGGAGAAAGAGAACATTTAGTGTAATTACGCGACCCGTGAAATGGGAGTGGGAGCTTAATAATTATTAAGCTTGGACACACACACATAAGCAAACACAAAGAGACACACACACACATACAGACATACAGAGCTGCATAGTACATACACCCCCCCCCCACACACACACACACACACACACACATGCAGTCTTCTGTTCCTCCTACAGTGTCTGTCTACACAGGAAGTGTGTGCTTGGTAGTTGAAAGAGAGGGGACGTTGAGAAGAGTGGTGTTTGGACACCGAAGTGGTCACATTATTCCCTGGACCAGGTGTTGAGAGATATACCCTGGTGACCACTTACAGCCTGGGGCCCTGACAGCAGTCTGCTGGAAACAAGGAGCTCACCTCTGCACTTGTCTTCTGTTTTCTCACCCGTCCTTTTTCCCATCTCTCTATTTACAGTAGATCTTATTGCGCCGTGTCTCTTCTCCCTCTACATCCTTCTCTCTCTGTCTCCGTGTCATTCTTTCACCTCTCCCCCTTCTCTTTCATCGTGAGGCTGTTTTTTTCAGAGGTGAGTGGTGATGGCTCTCATCTAACCAGCCTTCCCGTAGCCACTTTCCTGCTCCTCATCAGACAACACACTGCGGCCCTCTGTGGCTGTTTCAAAGGCCTGGCTTTTTAGACAGGCATGGCCAGGTCTACCCGGACTCCTCCTCCGTTCTATTTCCCCCTACGGCAGAGTATCCAACCGCCCGCGGAGTCGGGTTTGTGTTTGTGGCGACATACGTCAACAGGCCTCGCGGTATTTTCCAACCGTGCCATGTTCCCAACCGCTGTCCGCATCTAGTTTCCGGCAATCCCAGGATGGCTGTCAACATGAATGGTTGCAAGAGCATATGTGCATGTCTGTCTGGCGCTCCTAGGAGCTTGAATTACACGTTGTCTTTAAAAGACGTCCAGAAAAAACAAATGACATCCCCCGTTTGGAAGTATGGAATCCAGGATGTGCTTTTTTCTGCTTTTCTCTTGCCGTTTAGATCGAAACACACCCATTGATAGAGGCATCACTGTCAGGTCTCTGGTTTAGGCCAAGTGTCCTGCTTCCATTTAATTTCATATGTTCTCTATGTGTAGGTATCCTCTTTAATAACGGTCTGCAATCAAAATAACTGTGTGAACAGTGGCAAATGCCCTGCCAATCTTACACACACATACGTACACACACAAACACGCAAGCCGAGAGAGAAACTTCACATGTTAGTACTTTGAGTGAAAGTGTTGTATCATGTCTCTTCTGTCCGAGGTGATTAAGTCCTGTAAGATAGGCACTGTTCAGCAGACAGGGAGATTTCTGAACAGGAAGATGACACGTCATTACTCATACACGTTCCAATTCATCACTCCTGTCTTTCCAGTGGCTGCGAACAGAACGAGGAGCTAGGAGGATGAATTTCACTACCTTCGCTGGATCTGAGAATAAATTGGGAATGTCAAGGAATAAAGCCTCTCCAGAAAGATTCCCATCCATACAGAAGGGCGTCAAAGAAACTGAACTCTTTATAGTTGACCCGTTGAAAACAAGAAAAGCGTTAACACATGACAAAATGTGCGTTAGCATGGAATAACCACACAGCTAAGCAGACTTCAACAATTTTGACAATTCCCTCTTAAAAGCCCATTTTCTTCATAAAAAAGTGAACCTCTGACATCATGGTATCCCCCATCACTAGTCTGACTGTTTCCGTGTCAACACGACAACATAGAACAAGTAGTCCCCATTATGTAAATGATGAAAACAATAAAAGCTTGACAACTATTCATCATTGTCATTTCATAAACAAACACTTATCCTTCACATATGCTAGCTGAGCTGTTGTTTCAGAAAACGTCTGAGACTTCTCAAAATGTGGAGCAACTGTAGCTATGAAGTCCACCTCGGTGACAACGTTATTGGGGTAAAGGGATGTTAGGTTAAGATATGTTAAACAGCTTTTAATAGCTTTAAGTTTTTGGTTACTACTGGTTATGAATCCACCATGAGACTTAGTCACATACGGTCACACTACGGTGTGAATAACGGGGAACTGTCAAACGATTAGAACGGCATTCTAAATTGCAGATATTGTATCTCTGAAACAGTTTCTTAAGGTGATAATACACGGGAAGAAAGGATTTTTTTTCATCGCTGAACGAACATTAAACCAGTAATGGTTTCAAAACAGCTGTTGCCGAACACAAACCACAAAACTTACTAATGGCTATGTCACTGTTTCAACCCGACATGCCACATATACACACGCGCACACACACACACACACACAGATTGGCTGCCAGGAAACAGCTTAAAACATCTTGGTAAACTGTTACATCAACATTACAAAGCACACATTTGCAGCACACATGTGCAGGCCTTGTGATTGAAATCATCAGAACTTTATTAAACCCCGAGGGGTGATTTACAAAGCATCATGGGACACAGTTGCGACTATCGTTCAGATATTCTACACATGCAACATGAAGGCCTGCATACAGACAGGCCTGTACCCTCAGGGGTAATCTGGGCTCTGCGAGGTCTCAGTAGTTAAGCCTTAACTAAGGCTCGGTATTAGGACTGACCTCAGGGCAGCAGGGTCAGATAATGCTCAAAACAGATAGGCGCCTTTGTATCAGACCAGCAGATCCAGAGTCAGTCTGCCCTCCTTAGAAGAACTACTGTGCCCAATTCAATCAGATACATGAACATCAACATAGCATTGTTTTTGTAAATCTCATTATTATTTACCTTGTTTTTTATTTTTACTGCACAAAGTCACATTAGTAACTTTGATTAGGCTCATATACTGTTAATACCTGTTATGTAGTTTGCAGCATTTTGTTTTGAAAGTTCCTTTCTTGCCTACTTCACCAAAACACCAGCTATACGAGTGTTGGCCATTACTAGTCAATACTTTACCTGACTAAACTCCGGCCTAGGTCTGGAATGGTCAAGTATTTATTGTCTGTAGTGGCATCCACAATCAAAGCAAAACATCTGGGTACTGTAGTGTAAACCCAGGTCTGGAGTCAGTTTACCAAACCACTTTTCTGTGTGTAAATCTGCAAAAAGTAAACTGGCAGGCCCAGAATCAGTTTATGATTGGTGCTTCTCTCAGGTACAGTAGGTCTTCCATATGAGGAGTCTGTTGTCTCTCTAACTCACAAGTAAGCCTGAGTCATAATCACTCTGATTCACACGCTTGTAAATCTGTCCCTCCGTCCTAGTGGAGCCTCCACCTAGCCGCAGCACAGTAACTCAACAAGAAAAGGACTTACGATTCAGCCCCAGTGATCGGAATGCATCGGAGAAAGAAGACATTCAACTATTCATAAAAATTCGATTTCAATGCAAAAGTTTTAGCCTTTGAAGTGTGGGAAGTGTGGGAGTCAATGAGAGGGATGGCTTAATTTCACTTTATTCTCAAAGCCTGCCTTGTTTGAAAATGTCTGAGCAACAGGAATGAAGGGATGGACAAGACAGGGGTTTTGTGAAGTGCATAAAGCAACATATCATTTACAAAGCTGTTTTAGTCTTTAGTGTGAAAGGTATTATTTTAAACTGTTTTGAAAAATAATCAATAATTGAGAAAATGTAAAATACTATGCTATATTAACACTACATACTATGCTATAGCATGTTCAAATTCACTCAGAATTTCAACAAGGAGGAATGAGGAAAGGTAAGAAATTCCTGCAGGAATCTTATAACAGCAACTTTAAAAATAGCTGAATTATGGCCTGAAATACACAAAATCCATGTAATTCAATAATTGAGGTTGACTCAGGATGCATTTTTCTTAAAGTCTCTATGACACTCATGGCCTGATCCAACATAACAGTAACTTGGGGGATGCTTAGCAAGCATGCTCAAATGTAAATCAAAACCACACCCACAACAACTAGCCAGCCCACCAATTTAGTGGTGATACAGCAAGCGTTACATAAAACATGCAGTCTGGGACTTGTGCGAATAACAAATATTTTTTGAAACCTCCCATTCCGGGGCAGGATGTGTAATATGTTGTTTACATGCGCGTGATGTACATGAGCCTAGTCATGGGAGTTCTGTCAGTGTGATTCCGTGTGGTACTGAGCTTGACTAAGCCTGTCCTCTGTGTGTCCAGCCCTGCCCAGCAGCACCACTTTGTTCCTCTAATGATGTCTGGCTTTTAATGGTTGGAATGAAACACTCGTATGGAGAGGAATAAGAGAGGAATAACCTTTAACCAAATGTGATGATGGTTTTTTGCTTTATTGACCTTTTTTGCTCGTGCCGTTTTTTACAACCAGTGACCAAAAATGCCTGGAGATGCATCTTTAATGAACTACACAACAATGAACTACACAGCAATGAACTACACAACAATGCAGAAGAAAGATATTTTACTTCAACACTTATTACTACTACTGTGGAATGATCTGTCAATTCTAACCCTAACCCTTTGGAATGATCTGTCAATTCTAACCCTAACCCTTTGGAATGATCTGCCAATTCTAACCCTAACCCTAACCCTGTGAAATTATCTGCCAGTTCTAACCCTAACTCTAACCCTGTGAAATTATATGCCGATTAAGGTTAGAAATGCAGACTCAGTGCAAACTTTCAAGTGTCTACTAAAGACTCATCTCTACAACATGGTCTATGATTAAGTGTAGTCTGGCCCAGGGGCGTGAAGGTAAACGGAAAGGCTTGATACTGTCCACCCTTGCTGGCTTGCCAGGTGGGCTCTCATCACCACTGGAATGCCCTCTCCAATGCCATTCAGGGGCGGAGTCATTGGCTTGTTGTTGTCTCTCCGTTGCACCCATTGTGCAATTGGGGTGAACTCTGCTGGCAATACTCTGCCCTCATTACAGGGTGGTTGCGATTGGTTGGTGTCCCTTTGGTTGATGCTTGGCAATGTGGGTGGATTGACTTCCTGCCTGTTGGGCCCTGTCCGTGGCCTCCCCCGGATAGGGCTGCAGGGTCACTGGACCCCCGTCTCAGCCCCAAGGTTTTACACAGCTATATTTTTGTGCTAGGGGGAGTAGGGTCAGTTCTTCTTCTCCACTGTAAATCCTTGAAAACCTAAGGAATGCACTCTCTAAACTTTCCTTGTCTCCTGCTCCTTAGGAGGACATGAGGCCCACACCTCCCGAGTCCTAGGCTCTAAAATCTCATTGCTGCCACTGTCCAAAGTACTCCTGGCTGTGTTGCCGATCAAGACAATACCTGGTCATGCTTCTGACCTGGATTATGTTTTATATACTCTGGACACAGCCCAAATGTATTTATTCATTATTACAATGTGTACTCTTAAAATGTTCACCCGGCACAACCAGAAGAGGACTGGTCACCCCTCCGAGCCAGGTTCCTCTCTAGGTTTCTTCTTAAATTTCGGCCCCTCTTAGGGAGTTTTTCCTAGCCACTGTGCCTCAACATTGTTGTTGCTTGCTCCTTGGGGTTTCAGGCTGGGTGTTTTGTAAAAGCACTTTGTGACAACTGTTAATGTAAAAAGGGCTTTATAAATACATTTGATTGATTGATACAAACATGCAGGAAAAGCATCCAAAGAGAGGGGTAGATACTATACAGGACAGACATGCAAGAAGAGCAGCCATAGAGAGGGGTAAATAATGTACAGGACAGACATGCAGGAAAAGCAGCTATAGAGAGGGGTAGATACTATACAGGACAGACATGCAGGAAGAGCAGCCATAGAGAGGGGTAGATAATGTACAGGAAAGACATGTAGGAAGAGCAGCCATAGAGAGGGGTAGATACTGTACAGGAAATACATGCAGGAAAAGCAGCCATAGAGAGGGGTAGATACTGTATAGGACAGACATGCAGGAAGAGCAGCCATAGAGAGGGGTAGATACTGTACAGGAAATACATGCAGGAAAAGCAGCCATAGAGAGGGGTAGATACTGTACTCGATAGACATGCAGGAAGAGCAGCCATAGAGAGGAGTAGATACTTTAAAGGAAAGACATGTAAGAGGATCAGCCATAGAGAGGGGTAGATACTGTACAGGACAGACATGTATGAGGAGCAGCCATAGAGGCGGTATGGGTTTAGAGGGACAGAAAGAAAGAGAAAGGCGTCCACTCCATTCCCTCTTCCCTCCGTCACTTTTCGACATTAATTGAGTTTGGATGGATTGGAGATCGATAGAGGGAAGGCCCAGATTGCATTGCAGCAAGAGGATTTCAAATTTGAAATGAATTCATTTTCTGTCTGTCCCTACCTCCATGGAAAAGAAAATCAATTAAGGAAATTAAAAGTTGAAGCAATGACAAAAAAGTCACTTTCGACAGGCCCTTCTTCTCCTTTATCTGTGGAGACCTTGGGGGAAGACAGACATGGAGGCTCAGACGGTCTTTATCGCTCCCCTGTAACTCTCTCCCACTCTCTTACTATCTCTCCCTTCTCCCTTAGAACTCTCCAGAAGGTCTTAACCATAGAACCTCTCCAGAGATCTCACCTCTGACCTCTTTGACCTTAGTACAGAGGGACCCGACATACACCTGGCCCACCAGCATGGATTTCCACACACATAACACACATTCAAATGCACACACAAACAACACAGGCACACACACACACACACACACCCACACACACCCACACATGCACACCCAGAGAGACAGACAGACAAGACATAATAAACACCCATACACCAACATGCCAACAGCGACTTCATGGCAGAAACCCACATACAACTATACATCACAACACATTAAAATGTGTCTCTGTCTTCCAGTACTTTAGATTTTAAAGTATCCATAATGACAATGGGGTTAAAATGCTGACTGATTTCAAGGTATTTTTATCTATACTGGATTTTCCATTTAGAAATTACAACACATTTTGTACCTAGTCCCGACATTTTAGGATGCCAATATAGATTATTTATATAGATTAACATTAGATATGATAAATTTGTCATGTTTTGTTATTGGTTGCATTTTCTCTCGATTGCCTGAGGTCTGCTACCCATAGACATCACCAGACACTGGGTATCGTCTCTGAGGTCTGCTACCCATAGACATCACCAGACACGGGGTATCGTCTCTGAGGTCTGCTACCCATAGACATCACCAGACACTGGGTGTCTTCTCTGAGGTCTGCTACCCATAGACATCACCAGACACGGGTATCTTCTCTGAGGTCTGCTACCCATAGACATCACCAGACACGGGTATCTTCTCTGAGGTCTGCTACCCATAAACATCCCCAGACACTGGGTATCGTAGACATACGACACTGTCTACCCATAGACATCTGTACATTTCCGAGTTGCAAAGAAAAAGCCATATCTCAGACTGGCCAATAAAATGAAAAGATTAAGATGGGCAAAAGGACACAGACACTGGACAGAGGAAGAACTCTGCCTATAAGGCCAGCATCCCAGACACGCCTCCTCACTGTTGATGTTGAGACTGGTGTTTTAATGAAGCTGCCACTTGAGGACCTGTCAGGCATCTATTTCTCAAACTAGACACTCTAATGTATTTGTCCTCTTGCTCAGTTGTGCACTGGGGCCTCCCTCTCCTCTTTTTATTTTGGTTAGAGACAGTTTGCACTGTTCTGTGAATGGAGTACTACACATCGTTGTACAAGATCTTCAGTTTCTTGGCAATTTTGTGCCTTCATCTCTCCAAACAAGAATAGACTGACTAGTTTCAGAAGAAAGTTTTTTGTTTCTGGGCATTTTGAGCCTGTAATTGAACCCATTAACTGATTGAACCCAATAGCTGATGCTGAAGATACAGAACTAGCGTTAAGAAGGACAGTTTTATTGCTTCTTTAATCAGCACAACAGTTTTCAACTGTGCTAAAATAATCACTAAAGGGTTTTCTAATCAATTAGACTTTTAAAATGATAAACCTGGATTAGTAAACAACGTGCCATTGGAACACATGGACTGATGGTTGATAATGAGCCTCTGTACGCCTATGTAGGTAATCCATTACAAATCAGTCATTTCCAGCTACAATAGTCATATACAACATTAACAGTGTCTACACTGTATTCCTGATCAAATTGATGTTATTTAAATGGACAAAAAATAGCTTTTCTTTCAAAAACAAGGACATTTTTAAGTGACTCAGAACTTTTGAACGGCAGTGTACAAAACCCGCCACTCCAAAGGGTACAGCACTATAGTCACTGTCATTTTAATTACCAAGTGCTGGAATACAGCCCCCCCCCAAGAAAAAAAATACTAAAATGTATCACTATCCAAATACATTTGGAATTGACAGTGTTTTATTGTTAAATGTCCATCAAATGATTGACAGAACCATTTATAAACATACACACAAAGTCAAACTCTCCCATGGATTTAAAACAGTGAGACACATTTTATTAAAGAAATTCCCATGTGGACTTGGCAGTCATATTTCATTATGACTGGGGATTGTAATAAATGTGTCTTTTGAATCCACAAACACATTGTAGCAAGTCCAGGGCTTTTTATAATGAAAAGCACAGAAAAGAAAAGGTTAAAAAAATAATCAATAGTGGAGGAAGATCACTTTTAAGCAGGTGAATGCAATTATATTTAACTGCACTTAAAATTACTTAAACTGGAAAATGTCTTCCTACATTTATTGTCAACTTAATTACGGTTTTAATATAATTTATGTCAATGTGGTACATTCAAAATAATCAATATTAGAAAAAATTTTATCATTTGAAATGTATTTAATATTATTAAATGATAAGAAAATACTAATGAAGTTGACTTTAAATATTTCAATATGGACTGGACAATGCGTGACAGAAAGGGTGATCAAAAGGCAAGAATGGAAGACAAGCTTTTGGTCTGGGTGAGTAATGCCAGGTTTACTAACCTATACACAGTGAACTCAACTCCTCATAGCTGTTCAAAGCACAGTGCCAGAATACAGCCTGGCACAGACAGACAGACAGACAGGCAGACAAAGAAACACACATTGCAGCCAGAGAACATAAAGGAGCTCTTATGCCAGCAACTGACTGAGAGCTCTCTTCCATTCACTCCCAAAAAAGGTGGGAGTGAGGCTTTGATATCACAGCAAGCCCAGTTGGAAGTAATCTGTGCTCTTTATAAATATATATATACTTCATATATAACAATTGTTTCATTACTATATAGACAGTATGTATCTATATGCAGTATATACATACAAGAATGGAAAGGGTAGGTGTTGGGCGAGAGGACCAGGGGAGAGAATGGAAAGAGAAGGTGTTGGGGGAGAGGACCAGGGGAGAGAATGGAAAGGGTAGGTGTTGGGGGAGAGGACCAGGGGAGAGAATGGAAAGGGTAGGTGTTGGGGGAGAGAACCAGGGGAGAGAATGGAAAGGGTAGGTGTTGGGGGAGAGAACCAGGGGAGAGAATGGAAAGGGTAGGTGTTGGGGGAGAGAACCAGGGGAGAGAATGGAAAAGGTACAGTAGGGGTTGGGGGAAAGAACCAGGGGAGAGAATGGAAATCGGATTGAGGGAGAGAGGTTGAGAGGTGAAGGGGTTGGGAGAAAAAGAGTGAGGGAACGAGGGGAGGAGAGAACAGCAAAGAAAAAACCTTCCTATCCAAAAGCATCTGCACCTGAGAGCAATTTGTCCCCAATTCTGGGAGCTTAATCACGCAGTGAGACACACACACACTATACACACTCTATACATTCACACATACACACACACACACACACACACACACATTCACTCATACTGGAGAGTGGCGTCTGGAGGGAGTTAGACACGCGGATGATGTCTTCTGGGAAAGCCGCAGGGGTCTTTGAAGAGATACCCAGCTCCACTCTCAGACAGTGAGGCCCTCTCTTTTCTGGGAGTGAGAGAGAAACAGAAAGAGAGAGAACAAAAAAGAAAAAAGAAAGAAAGATAGAAAGTAAGAAAGAAAGAAAGAAAGAAAGAAGAGAGAGCAAGAGAGCGGAAGAAATAGACAGAGAGAGAGAAAAAATTGAAGGCCCCCCCCGTTCCATCATCCGACAGAACCTTCTTCAGTTCTCCACAGGCTCCTTCTCATAGTCGGGTACTAAGTGTCACCCCCCCCTCCCTCTCCTTCCTCCCTCTCCTTCCTCCCTCTCCTTCCTCCCTTTCTTCCCATTCTCAGAGGGATGAAGTAGCCAGGGTGGGGTTCAATGGGTGGGTGAGAGGGGTAAGGATGGGGCGGGTGGAGGGGGCTCACAGACTTTGCATCGCTGCTTTAACTTGTTGCGTATGTCCTCCCCAACTCAGCCCCCCCCCATCTGAACGTCGGAAACAAGGCATTAGCCCCTGGATTTGGGCCAATGCTTTTTTATTATTATTGGGTTATAATAAAAACTGCTCTGAGATCAGATGAGATGGAGGGATAGAGGGAGGGAGGGATGGAGGGATAGAGGGAGCGAGGGATGGAGGGATAGAGAGAGGGCCTTCTTGTGGTGGGCTGTTTGCTTAAAGCGCTGAGCTGTTATTGCAGTGGGTAGCCTAGGAATGCTCCATCTGAGACCAAGGAGTGAGAGAGAGCAGGAAAGAGAGAAGGAGGGAGAGAGGAAGAGAGAGAGAGGAAGAGAGCGTGAGAGAGAAGGAGAGAGAAGGAGAAAGAGAAGAAGAGAGAGAGAGGGAAAAAGAGATTAAGAGAGAGGGAGGAAACGAGAGAGAGGGAGAGAGAGAGGAAGAGCGAGAGGGAGAGAGAAGCGCAGGCAGTCAGGCGACGGTGAACAAGAACCCGACCACGGCCACCACATTATGTCACTGAGCTTTATGATCTGCTAATAACCAAATCGTATTTAAGAAAAACACTCTGGATTCAATTAGGTCTTTGACCATCCATTGCTTTACTGGAAACAAGTCCAGGCTACAAAAATCACTACCAAGAAACGATGAAAAATGTCTGTATACTGCAGAGATGTGTGCTTGTGTGAAATTCATCTGTCAATACAAGATACTCAATCCTTTAAATACTACCAGCCTGATATTTGATTGTTCTGATGAGGGATATATATATATATATATATATATATATATATATATATATATATATATATATATATATATATATATATATATATATATATATATATATATATATATATATATATATGCAGTATCTCACAAAAGTGAGTACACCCCTCACATTTTTGTAAATATTTGATTATATCTTTTCATGTGACAACACTGAAGAAATGACACTTTGCTACAATGTAAAGTAGTGAGTGTACAGCTTGTATAACAGTGTAAATTTGCTGTCCCCTCAAAATAACTCAACACACAGCCATTAATGTCTAAACCGCTGGCAACAGAAGTGAGTACACCCCTAAGTGAAAATGTCCAAATTGGGCCC
>JACXGI010009547.1:0-19965 GCA_016801175.1 Esox masquinongy
TCTAATTTTCTGAGATACTGAATTTGGGGTTTTCATTGGTTGTCAGTTATAATCATCAAAATTAAAAGAAATAAACACTTGAAATATATCAGTCTGTGTGGAATGAATGTATATATTATAAAAGTTTCACTTTTTGAATGGAATTACTGAAATAAATCAACTTTTTGATGATATTCTAATTTTATGACCAGCACCTGTAGATGCCAACTGGTCAGTGTGACACAGAAAACAGTGATGTAGACAGGCAGTGCAAATTTTATTTAGATTTAAGCTGCATTCATGACTTCCATAGCCAAGCAACACATGCAATTTAACTGCAAATCAGTAGAAAGTGTCACTATAGTGAAATTTTACTTATATCGTCCCAATGTTACTAGTGAAATGCACAACTGAAGAAGAAGCAAAGGCTAATCAACCTTGACTGTCTTTCAGGAATTGTTGAAAATGTATTTTACATTACCGGTATGGTTATTTATTATTAAACTACCATAGGAAAGGGAGGTTGCAGTAGTGGACATTAATAATTTAATCAGCCGGAGCCTAGTATAATCAAGTATAATCAATCTGAATCTGAATACCAAATCCGGCCCATTTCGGTTTTGCTGAATCAAGTGTTTTGTTGCGTTAACATAAAAAGGTCATTGGCCAGATCGGACCTTCTTGTTGCTAGTCAGAGTACCGTGTTTGCAATCAGATAGAGTTTGCCCACTTGACAGCAGGAGCATGTCAGTAATAGCAGAGGTCAGTTCCTGTCATGATGTTGCTGTGAGGTGAATGTATAATTGGCCTTTGTAGAGGAGATGCAAAGGAGCAAATTATTTGTGCAACTCAGGTGCGCCGACAAGTTGTTGCCGAAACTGTGTCGCAACTGTTATTAGCCAATATGCTTTTCCTCACGTCGCGACAGATGGTGATACCTGACTTTTGTTAAAGGCAATATATTTTTTTATGGATGTTTTGCCTTCCCAATGCAACTAAATATTCATTCTAGGGCTTTGTGAATAAACCTACCTTTTTAGGCTTGGTAGGTACTATAAGTAGAATCCATGAAATTCATAGGGGGGCATGTCAGCTCATACATGACATACAGTAGTATGTCAGTTTCCAGATACCCTGTTTGGCTTGCAGCACCACGAAAACAACCAGCGGCTAAAAAAATTCTCTAATAAACCAATACGAGAATTCCAAATCACTCTGCCGCTAACAGCTAACTTTCAGGTTCCCCCTCACCACTCCGACTATCTTATCAACATTGTTCACGAGAAATCCGCCTTTGCTAACGAGCAATGCTTGTTTCATTTTGACCATTTCGTTGAAAACTATCACAGTACCTAGTTGTTGCCAGGAAATCATCTGTGATGATTTGTGGGGGGGGGGGACTCGAATATCGGCTGGGTCAACTGTGTACCTACGCAAGCAGAAGTACGTGTCAGAGCCTCAGGGTGCTCAAGCCAAGGCAGTTAGCATGTATCTCCCTGGCATGCATGGCAGGAGATGTATTCACTGTTCAGCCCCCCCCCCCCCAAACGGGGTTGAGTGTCAGAGGTCACAGGATGTGCTCATGTGCTCCAGTAGCATGTGGACAAACACCTACTTCACAAGAAGCAATGTCGGCAAGGAGAAAACAACCACTCCCCATCTGCTGCAATATATACCAGAACATTCACTTTCTTTATTGTAAAAAATACAATCACAAATAATTTGCTAATTATCACTTACTCACCCACTCAATCCCTAATAAACTTTAGCAAGAATATTAGTGATACGTTATAGTATTTTACACCTCTGGTAAAAATAGAAGTGACATATTTCCTGTGGTATCAATAGTTTGAATACGATAAGTACAGGACTTTGGCTTAATACATGAATCTGCTGTTAAATGTTAAGCATAATACTGAAATAGAATGTAATAACTATGATAAACAGTCAAACAAGTCCAACAATTGTTTGGTGGTTATGTTTATCTACAATGCAATGTTTGGCAGTAAATATATGTGTATGCTATCAGTAATATCAATTGGGAACTGCAATATTCTTGCAAAAAATAAATATGTAAATATGTACACTTGTGAATGCCTGGCATGTTAAGTTTCCAAATAATGTCTAGTTGCGGTTGCAACCGGATTAGATTGTGAATTACTTCTGTTTGGCTTGCTGCAAAGTTAATGAGCTCACTAGGTCTCTAGCTGGTTGAGCAAAGTCATTATGTACTGTATGTGTCAAAAAACCTGTCTGTTGTAACATGAAATAATCAGTTAACTGCATTAATTATTGTGCAAACTTTCAGTTCTTCGCTTTTTGTTTTCCAATGGAGCCTGCAGCTTAGTTATTTTTCTCAATGCATGTTAAACAGT
This sequence comes from Esox masquinongy, assembly GCA_016801175.1. Lineage (NCBI taxonomy): Eukaryota > Metazoa > Chordata > Actinopteri > Esociformes > Esocidae > Esox > Esox masquinongy. The sequence goes on from JACXGI010009547.1 coordinate 2,355, forward strand.
TGTTGGTTGGAGCACTGAGCCGATACATCACGTATGGATCTTCCAAGAGATCGTGTTGTAGAACACATTGCTCGCAGCCGTCAAATGAACAACTGAAATTGAATGACTCATTGACTCAATCATTTCTGATAAGCAGAGGCTCTGTTCATGTTTTGGTTTAATAAAGCAGTGTCTATCGTGGTTTTCAATAATTAAATAATTGCATTCATTCTTGCACCCTGCATCCCATCGTCGGTGCTGAAAAAAGCATTTCTGATCTAATGGGGATTGCAGCTTGGTCTGTCTTTCTCTGTGAATGTAAAACAAACAGTCGTGCACTGAGCTTGTGGTTCCTGTGTATAATCCTGTCATCAAATGCATTGTTGCCAGCTGTTCAAACGAAGAATTAAATTGCATGAGTCCCTTAAAACATAAATCACGACTCTTCATTGAGAAAAACATTGTAAAAATGTAATGTCGTTCAATGAAGACAAAAGTTGCACATGGTTGAAGCAAAGCTTGTCTGCATTGTAAAGCAAATCCAAAACATCCTTGTGTTCCAAAGAGTTGGGGCCAGTTTATGCGGACACAGATTAAGCTTTGTCCTGGTCTCAAGCTCAGTGGAGATTCTCAACTGAATTATACATTTTAGTTCAGCACTTGAGTACTGTTAGGCTAGGCTACTGTGTTAGCTAGGCTACAGTCTCCACAAAAGCGTCCCTTTCAATCTGAAGTGTGTAGCTCCAACCATTTAGTGTTAGCGTTTAGTGTTGTTACAAGATTTTTTCAGAAAACAGCAGGCAACAACTCTGAACAGACATGTATGTTCTGTAGCTGTGGATGGGTCACAGCCAGCAGCCATAAAAACAGTAAGTTAGGACATTCTTGTGATTTCTGTCTCTTCAAGGAATGTTTAACACAGATAAAACACAAATGTTTTAAACAATGTTTGGTGTGTTTTATGCAGCACTGATGCCCTATTTAGGTGGATTCTCAAGAGTCAAACAAAAAATGTGAAAGAAAGACGTTTCTACCACAAACACACATGGAAGTATTGGTTACAGAATATGAGGATGAAAAACATTCTTGAAAATGAGATTGTCTACTTGAGCGCATGTTTATTAAAATAAAAATACTTTAACTATAAATATTTTGCTTGTGAGGGCATACTATAATTGCGGGGCTCATTGAAGACACTCAGCACGCTGGCCAGTGTTTATATATGTGTAATATTTATGCTGATGCAAGTTTTAAAATGACTCTTTAAGAGTAAAATTAGAACTGAGTGGTGTAAAAGTATTGGTGTTAATAAACAGAGTTATATTTTAGCACTTTGGAGAATAAATCAATCCCAGAAAAAACACAACCTTCATCATATTCCCAGCATTAACTTTAGGATTATTTAATACCCATGTTTTAACATACATACTGTATAGATGCATTGATTATATTAATGCTACACCAAAAGAAATAACAAGCATCTGTACAAAAGTAATAAAGTCAATTTGTCAGATTAACATCAGCTGTGAACAACTTAAACTGGTATTCAGGTAAAATTGCTTCTAACTGTTCTTAACCTGACTGTCATGAATGCAGGTTATCCTGAGAAAATACAAATTCCAAATAGTGGATATCCTAACACTGATCAAAATACAACTGGAATTACACATCACTTTGCAAGCCAGCAAATGTGACCTGCAAATCTGATATGGCCTGTTAAACAGGTGTTTCATAATGCCACTTTATTAGGGTAGAACTTGGTAGTTACTTATGATAACACTTAATGCCACAAAACTTAATTAGGAAAGAATTCAGCTACCATGACAGCAACCGTGTCACGTACCAATACAGTAAGGGGCATGATAACTCTATTATTCACTTGAAAAATAAAGGCATCTGAAAAAAATTCAAATTTAGGCTTTACACTGTACAGTGTGAATATATAATTGGTGTATGGATTATTACTGGAAGTTATTTTTGACACAATGAATGTAAAGCATACAACACTGCTTTGTGTTGATGTAACCTCTACCAACAGTGCCAAAACACTACTGCCAATCAATCTGTCCACACTGAGCACTGTTTATCAAATCAGTGATTGATGCAGCACATTTTAAGATAGAACTGGATACACACACTGGGAAATGTTGATTTGAATCACAAAAAACTTTTTAGATATGGTGCAACTCTGTGTTGTGGATAAATAATTGGGGGGTAAATTATTCCTAGGTAAAGCGACCCCAGCATATATCTTCAAGGCCACAGACTTACCTCAGCATCTAACTATGAAAAGCAGGTTAGTGAGTTACCCCCCTGTGGCTTGTATACAGTAGATGTATGTTTTCATTCTTCATGCAAAATTACTCGTTTATCTTCCACCAATTTGCTCAGCAACAAAAGGATGTTGTAAATGATTACTTCAGGACTGCATTGGCGGGTGATTTTTACTGGCCTTATTTTGTGAATGTAGTCATTTATACTAGTCGATCCCTATGCATTTGTAAAGTTCACATCAAATCATGTAATTACAGTAGAGTAAATATTGAGAATGTATTAATGAATGATATGTCATTACGCTCAGAATCCCCACATGGCACAGAAGAAGACCGGCCACTCAGAACCAAGCGCCTCTTTAGGTTTCTTCTAAGGTTCACACTTTTCAAGGGATTTCTTTTCCAAACCATTTCAAAATTGAATTGAGCGCTCTTTAAGGTTTTATCAGTAACACTTTGTGATAGCTGCTAAAATAAATGTAATGTATTGATTTTGTGTAGGGTACAAACAATGTATGCCCCTGTACTGTAGTGCAATAGTGCAAATAACAAGCTGATAAGTGAAACAGTTTATTAGAGAGTTAAATAAAAATATATAAAAGGAGTGAAATCCAAAAAGAACACTTCTGACTTAAAGAACCAATTCTATTAAGCTTTTTGTAAAAAAAAAAATATTCTATTGTAATAATTGGTTATGGTTCTGTTATTTATGTACAACTTTTGAGCAGTAATTAATGGTTAATTGTATGGTAAGTATTGTGTTATTGCCCAGGTTTTGCGAGTGTGCTTAAAATATTTTACGAACTGGATTCATAGATACGTGAAAAACGGTAATTTAGATAGTTATCCGAAAATGAAATTTCAGAAAATGTGGTAAATGGTTGAAATTTAATTGAGACTACATTGGGTCATATGGAGCTCCATCATATCAATAGGCACATTTGTGATCTTTAGTCATAATCAGAATGTCACCCAGCAGTGACCTTTCTCAGTGCCGATGGTGAAACATTTCCAGAAACAGTTGCCCCATTACGAATTGTGGGGGGCAACAATAAAAGTGGAGATATTTAGTCACTGCGTCCGTTCAACGTATGAGCGTGCCTGTTCAAACTGTCTGTTTAACTGATGATATTCTGTTATTGCCCGTTACTGTCTATTTATTCCAACAGTATGTTAGGCTATTCAAGAGCAAAAACAGTTTAGGAGTGTTATTCCTACAAAGCCCAATCGTGGTAAGGAGAGGAGATCTGAGGTTAGAGAGGAACAAGAGAAAGACTCTAAGAATGGCACACAAGCCCACTGTGCCAGCTTGCTCCTCTGTCTTTGGTAAAATAATAGATTGTCTGACGGAGTGGGCACAGGGTCAGGCTGAAGTTATTAACACATACAAGGTGGCCATGCTGTGTCTGTTTATCAACAATTAACACCTGTAGAATGAAGGATGACAACAGTCTTGTTGAACACCTGACAACCGGCTGTGTTAGAAATAGAATTGTCTGTGTAAGAAGGAAAAAATCATCCACAGTTACACCATTTGGATTACAGTGTTCTAATAAAGGACATATTCTAGTACTCTGACGTGTACCAGAACAATGGTTATGATTCCATGACTATAGGATGGGTGCTGGACATGCTGCTGATATACTGAAATACATTTGCCAGTTATCAAATTTGGCATGTTAATGTAAAAGTTAGAAATTAAATAATTAAGAATACCAAGTCAGAGGTGTCAAATTCAGCCCCCACAGACCAATATATATATTTTTTTATTATTGTGTATATGTGAGTTGTGTGTGGTCCAGTGAGTTCCATGTAGCCAAATCACATGGCATATGGGGAACAGAATGCGGCCAAACAACGCCTTCACAATGTTTCAAATACAATCTTAGGAAAACACAGGTGGTAAAAACAAATGTCTTGAGCAAAAACAGTAAAGAGCCTATTTGTCCTAAATCTTTCAACAACTCCTAATTAGGTACATTGTCCTAAAATGACTAACTGAGCAACGCCCTACAACAGGGGAACACTTTGGTCGATAAGACATCAGTGTGAGGGCTGCCACACTGACGTCTTTATCTTACAAACCGCCAGAAGAATGTCAACAATCAAAGGAAAGTCACCTTCAGAAGTTGTCAAAGTTGTGAAAACATTGGCTCGTTTCCTGTGTAGTATGTGTTGACACTGGTAAAGGTTCTCATGTGAATGGCAAGCTTAAAGTGAGGGAGCTAAGCTTGACTAGGCTAGCAGGCCGTTATTCTGGCTAGCTGTCTGATTAAAATAGCCTGCATTTGCTCTGATAACTGAAAAATAAAACTCATAATTTTTCTTCTTGATGTTAGACGGTTACCATGAAAGTAGTCTTTGGGCAAGCAGAGACACTGCTATCCTTTCTTCAGTTTTCTTTAAATAGCCATTAAAAATTTTAGCTACCTTTAGCCACTAGCTAGCTAAAAAAATGTACAAATCAACAACAGTAAGGGTGTGTAAGCATAATTATTTTTAATGGCCAAATCACCTTTCAGATAGATCCCACCAAATGTGGAGTTAATTTCCATTGAAGTGACCATGGCTCACATGCCCATTGTTACTTCCATTAATATATTTTAAAGTGGCTGGAAAAACATCTGGTCCTCAAAAGTACTTATGATTTCAAATATTGCATTTTCATCCTTTAACTAGTATAATAAGAACCGTCTGTAGAGTCTCATGACATGAGATAATCACTCATGTTCTGTATTTGAAGGAATGCAAATGCCATTACATTGCTCTTCTTCATTTCAAAGTCAAAGGATAGTTAGAACGTAATTCAATACTAACATAATTCAAAACACCAATTGCATGTATAAAATGTACTACAAACATTGAAAATTTAATTCAAGTTTGAGAGGAACCATTTTGAGAATTCTGTGGTTAAAGTTGTCAACACAGTGGCCCTTGGGAGTACTGGCAAGCTGAGTGGTCCATGTCATTGTGTTAGGCTCATAACCCATTAGAACTTTACTCTACATGGACCCATACCCAACTGGTACTCCATTTAGTATTTAAGGTTCTCTCCAGAATCAGTCTACTGAGATAATAATTCAATTGTGTAAAGTGCAATATCCATTGTCATAATCAAAAACTGGAAAAGCAAACATATAGTGAGTGGTGGGATCTTGTGTGGGACAACTTGGCAATGTGAACGAGTAACACTCTGTGCTCAAAGAAGCATTCACTTCTTTTCAAGAAGATCTTGCACTTAGTTACCACTGCATGAAAGAGTGATTTGAGTTGAAAGGTTGACGAATGAAAGGCGATTGGTGTGGGCGTTCAGTGGGTTGAAGGCGCCGCATCTGACAATAAATGAAATGTGTTTATCAAGATGCATGTAATAAATAGAGCGTCCTTGGCTTGGTGAAGGCAAGTAAAAGAAACAGGAATAAAATACAACTCTCCAGCAACATGATGCCTGTGAGTGATTCAGGCCATTGGCAAGACTTGCCTTCACTTTGCATTGCCGATGACCTCTGAATCAGAAAGTATCCTTGAGACACTGAAAGTGCAATAGTTGACCCAGATAACTGCCAGGTTCCAGGCATCGTCAACATCACAGCCATTTAGTTCTCTAACATGCCATTAGGGGTCGTTTTTGTTTACGTCTGTTTAATAGTAATTCAAATGAAAAGGACAGAGACAATCTATCAAAACATAACTGTAAAAGAACATTCCAGATGGTATTGCTTCATTATGACCTAGGAATACATAAACAATCAAAACATGTATAAATAAATTAGGTTTTTAGCATGTGTGTTTATTAGCATGTGTGTTTTTCCCCGAGCGATTCAACCGCCATGTTTCCTTCCCTATGCCGTGACTGCATTTCAAGAGTTAAGCCAATAGATGAACGGCCTAACCTCTGCAATTAGTCTCCCTTCATACCGCTCCTCTGGTATCGATCCAAGGGCCGTGTCCCCAAATGACACACTAGGCCTTGCACTGGGCACCGCTCTTCCCCTGACCAGAGCCTTATTGGTGCAGCACGAAGGGTTAAGATGGTGTTTTGGGCCACACATTTTGGATCAATACCAGAGGAGCGGCATGAGGGAAAACTAATTGTGCAGGTTAGGCAGAGATGGGGGGGGATAGAGAGGGATGGAGGAAGGTGGTGCCAGCAGCACGTTCTCCCTTTACGCTTGGTGGACATATTTGACTTGTGGCAAAGTGAGATTACACCCCATGGCTTTTGCAGGTGGATACGACATACCTCAATGAAGTCGAGACGGAGGCGGGGGTTCCACAGAAGCTACACTTCCCTTCTTCTGGGCAGGCACGATCAATATAACCTCTATGCAATATAATAAGCCAATCCCGTTTGGCAATGGTGTTAAAACTAAAGATCATGCTCACTTACGGTTGGTGTTTTCATTGGAGGGTCAACCACCTACTAACATAACAAATGCAGTGGTGATTAAGACCGGCGTTTCAAGCTACTGGGAGCCGTATCTCTCAATTTGCACTGCATGATGTGAATAGTATCTGTACAAGTCCTCTGTTTAAAAATCATCCATCATACAGCACCCACAGGACATTTCATCAGTGTCCTATTCTTCTTTGAGGAGCCAGTCAAATAAGTAACGCACGCTAATTTAGTATCCTGTCATTAGCCGGTTCTGTGTTACTTCATAGAGGGGTGTCATTGACTCACAGCTGTTATCCAGGCTAAGATAACCGACAACTATATTTCAATTTTAAAGTCAATATTGCTCCCTATGCTTGTGAAGTACACTTGGTGTCGGTGACAGAATGCCTTGCAAACAAAATGGCATCTTAAGGATGTCCTCATGAGCCCTTGGTGCTGGGCACAAAACCAACCCACTTGGAGATAATCTTGTTTTTACCTCATATTTTGCTGTCGCAAACCCCAGACAGTTGTCACTCGCTAGTTTGGCAATTTCACACTGCAATCAATTTCTGTACTTACTGGATTCGTATAAAATGTTTTTATCAATTAAATGTTAGTCAATAAAATTTGTGAATGTGACTGTTTATGAAATTCTCTTTTGGGTTCTAGTCCTTTTTTTCTTGAGGAGAAAATTAAATCAATCAATCTGCGGCTATATAATATAACTTTTCCCTGTGTGTAATCTCTGGTTACAGATGAGTAAAAATGCAAGGCCTTTTTCAAGGCTGAAAATATTGCATATTTTTCCTATCACTTCTCCTGTGAATCATCAGCCCTCTATGTTAGTCAGTGAGACAGTAGTACTCATCCATATTCAGCAGTTAATGTAAAATATTTGAAAAAAAACATTCCATGCTAGCAATCAATCTACTCTATATTACAAGACAACTCCAAGGACACTCCTAGTCATATGACTATCCACATACATTTGAAAGGAAGCCTGCTCTACATTTCTTTAATCCTCCAGAAATGGGAAAAACATGCATAACTTACCCAAGTTCTGTTCACATACTGTTGTCCTGCGGCATTTGAAAATGCAATTTCCCAACTGATGCTGGACAGGCCCCAAAAACACTCCAAACACCTGCATAATTGTAGACACTCAGCAATTTTCTCTTCCTGTAGCCTGAGAGTTTTGCAGATTTAAATCTTCTAGTGATTTTGTGATGAAATGCAAATGTTTATAGGATCATCCCCAGCAATAACTTGTTTGAAGTCCATTAAGACAGGTAAACTCAATCTCAAAACTGGAGCGACCTGCAGCTTAATGTAAAATCTTGGTGTATAATGATGTGAGCCACCGGTAAGATATTTGGGGACATACTGTGAGACAATAAAGGGATCTAAATATCATTGGCATAGCATAGGAATCAGCCAAAAAGGAAATAAAACCTGAACAATAACTGCAGTCACATAGTTATACAATCCTACAGATGTCTGGGATGTTCAGAAACATTTGTAACACAGTACTGCACCATACAGCTAATACAGTAACAAAAATACACACGGGAAGCGCGTTGTTCTTTCCATCCGTTTGTAACTACAGTTTTGATCTTGGGTTAGATTATTCATTGTCGGCAGAAGAGCATATTGCTTAGAGAATGTTTCCTTTTAAACAGGACGTAGAGTATGTGTTGCAATTAGTCATTGGCAGGACAGTGGGGACAGTGGTGGCAATAATATATGAGAACAAACGCTCGGTAGACATAGTCTAATCTTAATCTTGAGATGTGTGTAATCCAGAATTAAGGCCTAGCCCTGCCCTCTGCTGCCGCCCTGCGCCCCATGCACTCACATGGATATCGAACGTGTTAAATCCCAGGTCAAACACAAACAAAATTACGGCGATGTTACGCGTTCAATAAAAAAATGTATCCCTGTCACCTGCCTGAAGATCTGTCACCCTTTAACAGGTACACAAATGCACAATATGGGGAACATCATGTCCAGCATTTAAGGGAAAGTTGGAACTATTTATATAGATTTCTACCCTAAAGTTTTCTCAGATAAACATGAGGGCATATAATGTCTAAGCGTTGACTTTAGCTTGGAGGAAACTACTATTACAACTACTACTACAACTATTACAACTACTACAACTACTACTACAATTACTACTTTTACAACTACTACTACAACTACTACTACCACTACTACTGTTACAACTACTACTACTACTACTACTACTATTACAACCACTACTACTACTACTATTACAACTACAACTACTACTACTACCACCATTACTACTACTACAAATATAACAATGACAATTCCAGCTCGAAGGTACACTGTTTACCATGGACCTGAGTTCACTCCTATCTATGCACGCTTGACTAAAAAACAAATTGGTATGTTAAAATGCTACAAGAGTGCGTACAGTACGTACAGTCACTTGTCTGTCTTCCTCTCATTTAACCCATGTAATGAGACGTGTTCAATATCTGAGGAAGACAGAACAATCATGTTCAATGTATTAGTGCGTAGGACTATGCGCAGTTAAATAAAATGTTGGATGGCACATTCTTATGGCTCATACTTATGTACTTCACCCGCAACAATCTATGGTGATGCCCAGCTTATAAATAACACAGCATTTTTCTTGTGCTTTATGTAATCAGGACACTTCTGTTTTTCTTAAATCAATGCTCACACAGGGAAACGTAGACATGACTGTCACACTTAGCATCAAGCGTTTGCACTTAAAATCTAAAAGAAACCTCTCAGTGTTTTGACTATTCTGACTTCCAACACACACCTGTCAGAGGGAGTATAAAAGATCAGAGTAAATTGCATAATTTTGAAATGTGACATGTTGAAATTAACGACTATCATATTGGAATTGTCGACTGCATGTCTGACATAATCAAGCAACATTGAATGAGGCAGTTAAAAATGTATCGTGGCACACAGGAACGGTACCAAGACAAATGTTCATTCCCAGTGCTGGACAAACACAGAGGCCTCCTAGGTTTATATTGACTGTCCTTGCATTCATCTGCTAAGAGAGACAGTTGAAACAGAATCTTATATTATATTCTTATATTATATATTAAATGAATATTATGTTAATATATATTATTCTTATATTATATTATACAGTATATTACACCCAACCAATATGAAATACTCCCCTGTTATCACCCATGTCTGAAGGTGTAGGTGAGAGGAAACTTATTCATAAATCCTTAATTTTATTACATTTTTACCTCCAATTTTGCAATCACAAATTTTTGCTTTAAGCCTTGCTTCACTGCAGCAACTCCCAGCAAACTCTGAAAGGTTGATGTCAAGATGTATCTTCTGAAGAAAATCCAATGGCCTTCTGGTTGTTATCATGCTGCTTGCTTAACAAGCACTAGTACTGAAGCCCTTACACGCCGGAAGGGACGCAAAGTCCGGTCCATTGAAGTAGATTGAGCTCAGGCGCCCAAGCTGCCACAAGGAGTCACGAGACAAGGCAACGCAACCATATTCGATTACTAAGCAACCCAGTTGCCCAGTCATTCCTGGTCTCCCAGTGAAGCAGACCCTAACACTGCCACTGATAACAATGTGTGAATCTTAAACCATATCCTCCCACCTAACAACTTGCACGATGTTCATGTGTTGCTAATGAAAGTCAGAGAGTTACTTCCAGAGAGTGGCGATAGTATCAATATACTTTGTGACCTGAATGATGCAATGAATGGTCAATTTTTTTATAACAACATTTCAAATTTACAAATTCGTAATGATTTTTTTATTTTTTTAAATAAGCCAGAACAGGTAAACATTAAACTTAGGTATTACTTTTTTTTTCATTAAATATTTAATGTCAAAGTCAGAAAAAGAATGATGTGTCATAATTTCAAATGCCAATTATTATTATTTTTTTTTTAAATAGCTCCAAAATAACATGGCACCATGTGTGAATCGCTGGAGGCGGTCACTGGAGGGTTTAATTAGCCCCTACATTCTGGATTATTTTCACTTCCTCTGCTTTGGGATTGTTGTGCAAATGGCGGGGGCACACAATAATGCAGGGCAGAGGGGAAGGGGTTGATTTGGGATTCCCCCTTTGTTGTTGAGAATGCTGTAAGGCTGGGTCATTTTGGAAAACTTGATTTTGCTAACAGGAGTAAACCTTGATGAAAGAATGACTTGGATGAGAGATACAGTAACACCGCAGAGCTTTCGCTGCACCCACATTGAACCGTGTTTTGTTTGAGTCGTTGTTTTGTTTATGACTATCGCTTTGTAATCCCCTCCCGACAGTACATGAAAAAAGTTTTAATGAAAGCAAAAATAGGGAGAGAAATAAAAGACTGAACATTCACTTGGCCCTGACCCTCCTTTCATGTTCCTCCACTCATCTCCACAGACCTCATGTAGACTATGTTGGGAGTGTTATTCAGAGGTCTGTAAGCTCTTGGTTTTAACCGAGGTTGGTGTAGTCGGGTCTGTGGTATGCAACGGAGTTTGGTCGCAGCTCCTAGATAGGTGTTGGTTCCCAGCACTGAACGAACATGGAAAGCTTACTACTGATTTGTATTGGCTGACCGGCCATTCATCTTCAGATCCAGTTGGAGCAAAGTCTCAGTGCCCATGTTATGCATAGCCATATATCGTGGCTAATTAAAAAAAAAAAACACCCTCAGAAAACTCTGTTTATTAAAAAAAAATGTTTTCATTATAAGAATGATTGATTGACAGAGGTTAAATGCCATGATGTCAACCCTGACTTCAGGGATCTTTACCCATGAAAATTAAGTTAACCAATTTGCTTAACTGTCAGATAATAGATGAGGGGTAAGGGAGCATGAATGTCAGGTACTTCTTCTAACAGCTCTTGGAGCAAGGATTTGTAGCTAACAAATAAACATACAGTGAGGGGAAAAATTATTTGATCCCCTGCTGATTTTGTACGCTTGCCCACTGACAAAGAAATGATCAGTCTATCATTTTAATGGTAGGTTTATTTGAACAGTGAGAGACAGAATAACAACAAAAAAATCCAGAAAAACGCCTGTCAAAAATGTTATAAATTGATTTGCATTTTAATGAGTGAAATAAGTATTCGACCCCTCTGCCAAACATGACTTAGTACTTGGTGGCAAAAACCTTGTTGGCAATCACAGAGGTCAGACGTTTCTTTTAGTTGGCCACCAGGTTTGCACACATCTCAGGAGGGATTTTGTCCCACTCCTTTTTGCAGATTTTCTCCAAATCATTAAGGTTTCGAGGCTGACGTTTGGCATCTCGAACCTTCGGCTCCCTCCACAGATTTTCTATGGGATTAAGGTCTGGAGACTGGCTAGGCCACTCCAGGACCTTAATGTGCTTCTTCTTGAGACACTCCTTTGTTGCCTTGGCCATGTGCTTTGGGTCATTGTCATGCTGGAATACCCATCCACGACCCATTTTCAATGCCCTGGCTGAGGGAAGGAGGTTCTCACCCAAGATTTGACGGTACATGGCTCCGTCCATCGTCCCTTTGATGCGGTGAAGTTGTCTTGTCCCCTTAGCAGAAAAACACCCCCAAAGCATAACGTTTCCACCTCCATGTTTGACGGTGGGGATGGTGTTCTTGGGGTCATAGGCAGCATTCCTCCTCCTCCAAACACGGCGAGTTGAGTTGATGCCAAAGAGCTCGATTTTGGTCTCATCTGACCACAACACTTTCAACCAGTTGTCCACTGAATCATTCAGATGTTCATTGGCAAACTTCAGACGGGCCTGTACATGTGCTTTCTTGAGCAGGGGGACCTTGCGGGCGCTGCAGGATTTCAGTCCTTCACGGCGTAGTGTGTTACCAATTGTTTTCTTGGTGACTATGGTCCCAGCTGCCTTTAGATCATTGACAAGATCCTCCCGTGTAGTTCTGGGCTGATTCCTCACTGTTCTCATGATCATTGCAACTCCACGAGGTGAGATCTTGCATGGAGCCCCAGGCCGAGGGAGATTGACAGTTCTTTTGTGTTTCTTCCATTTGCGAATAATCGCACCAACTGTTGTTACCTTCTCACCAAGCTGCTTGGCGATGTTCTTGTAGCCCATTCCAGCCTTGTGTAGGTCTACAATCTTGTCCCTGACATCCTTGGACAGCTCTTTGGTCTTGGCCTTGGTGGAGAGTTTGGAATCTGATTGATTGATTGCTTCTGTGGACAGGTGTCTTTTATACAGGTAACAAACTGAGATTAGACACTTTAAGAGTGTGCTCCTAATCTCAGCTCGTTACCTGCATAAAAGACACCTGGGAGCCAGAAATCTTTCTGATTGAGAGGGGATCAAATACTTATTTCACTCATTAAAATGCAAATCAATTTATAACATTTTTGCCATGTGTTTTTTGGATTTTTTTTGTTGTTATTCTGTCTCTCACTGTTCATATAAATCTACCATTAAAATTATAGACTGATCATTTCATTGTCAGTGGGCAAACGTACAAAATCAGCAGGGGATCAAATAATTTCTTCCCTCACTGTAGCTGACAAAACAGCGACAAATAATGTAGGTCATAAATAAACAATATAGCAATTTTACTGTCTGTACCATGGTTATATTGGCCAGTGCTTTCAACGTAAATTCAGTGAACTGAAACTGAAGACCATCTCAAAATAATTGTCACCACTCATTTAATTCCTGTTAATTATCCTTAATGCCTTTTGACTCGAAATTGAACTGATCCACGGAGACTCAACCCACGCCTGACTGCTTTATGTGCCCAAAGGGCCCTTCATTTCGTTGTCATGATGGATGCAAAAGAATGCTGTGACATCACACTCCACAACACTGGCACTCGTTGCTTGGCCGAATTCAAAGCAGTGAGCTGGGCTGTAAATCCACAAATCATGACTATGAATCTATGGACCAGCATTAGACTGTATGAGACGAGATGCTCAGGATCACGTAGCCGCGCACACGGTCTTCTCGACACATCTGGGTCTGTCCAATGAGATCATTCCAGCAGTTTCACCGTCTGACATCCCACAAACACTGGGTTTATGTAAGACGACACACAGTGGTTCGCCTGTACTGTAACACATCAGTCAGACACGTCATTGCCAGAACATTACACAGCCTTTAGAGTCGTAAGCCAGGGGAAAGGAACATCGCTTTGTATTAAAATATATTTGTTCCTCTCCTCATCTCTCCCTCTACTTCCCCACCATCAGCCTGAAAGAGACACCTGCAACTACAATGAATTGATAATTGTGCTGCCTGTGCCTGAGTCATGTTGAGATTGTGTACTAATTGATAATGGTTTGACTGGCAGACCTCCATGGAGCACAGTGTTGAATCAGAGCCACTGCTCTACCAACAAAGCAATTTTAAAACCAAGGTTTCTCTTCACCTGTCTGCTTTTCTATGTCTGATAACGCATTGTTCGAATTAGCAATAGGTTTCCAGTAGAGCAACAACAAAAGTACATCATTTAATTTAATGTTTTGTTCCGGAAGAGTACACATATATTTATCTACCAACATTTATTTGTGGAACTCGCTGCAGTCACCAGCCAGCGGCAAAATATGCTAGTTAAGGAGAAGCAAATAAGATGTCTTATATGAGGGGAAACAAGTGAAACAAAGAGAAAAAGTGGTTGTTGCAGAGATTATTCAGCGTACTCGTATCAAACTGGAGATTAAGCTGCTCTTGCAATTGCTTCCATGTAACCAGAATGTTATCCCTGTTGAAATATGTTAGAAATCAAACACAGTCTATTTAGCGGAATCTAAAATCCATGTGTGAGTGAAACCAGTGAACCCTAGCTTTATTTTGCCAACAATATTCTTGACAATGTTTTTAGCATTAAACATACTATGAAGGAAGTGCTTCCTGATCCATGAACATTTAATTTGTCATTCTTAGCATCTGTGAGGCAGCAAATTATAGCAGAAACTAGGGAGTTTAGTTATGTATATTATTTTCCTGACCTGGACTAGGCAAACTGAATTAACAGTGTGTTGGGTTGTTCTCCCCCAGTTTTGACTCTAAAAGACTTTAATTAAAGTCAATGGTTTTAAACATTTTGTATGATAAACAAATACACAGACAATAATTAGAATTATAACAATACTAATAAATAACCCTACTATCACTACCACTACTGCTATTACTAATAATAATAATACATATTAAAACTAATATGGTGTTCCATGGGGCATGCAGGCTCTAACTGAGCTATTGAGGACCACTCAAATAATTATAGTTGTAATTAGCTAGCTACTGAACTAACACATCTCAGGGCCAACATGCAGTTACATAACAATTCTCAAATATTTGAGGTCTCAACTAGAGAAATAGTATTCCTCTATTATGGGAAACCTCTTCACATTACAGCAGTAACCGACAGGGAGCGCTTCCAGTCTTTGAATAAGCCTGAAGATCGGAGGAGGGATGCAACATTTGGCTTACTATCATTATGGGAACACATACCTCGACACCAATTCAGCCTCCAAAGAGGAAACAAAGGTCATATTAAAATAACAAAATCTAGTGTTCAATATTAAGCATGAACAATTACAATTGGCAAATGGGCAGACATGAAGAGTGCTTTGTTCAAATTGAAGATTGGGGAAATCTCCAAACGTGATGCGATTTGAATATAACCTCTTGTTAAGTAGTTACGGCAGGAATTATTTGAAGTATTTTCCCTTAAAGAGCAACTGCACCCGTCGGATTTGACTCTGTAGCAGAGCTTTGCTCATGAAGAAATGCAGCGGCCATGACATGACATGCGACCTACAGTTTTGGTCTTTGACTGCTCAGGCCCATTAAAAGGAACATGGAGCAGCCTATGCCAATAAAACCAGGGGAGAGATTGGGGGATGTGAAACAATGATAGCTAGCTAGTTTGCTAACCTGCAAAAGTGATAGTGTATGATGCCATCTTTCCATCCAACATTATGGACTTTATTGGTAGACCATCTCAACATGTAGCGATACTAATGTAAACTGGGGACCAACAAGCTGTCCTGCCTGGAGCAATGGTCACAAAAATTATTACAATAAAACACAACACCGGTACCCCCAAATAACTGCATCTTACTGAAATTTAGTGGATCTTAAGCTACAACAACTAGAGGAAAAAGCCAATGAATAAAATATCTGTGTGGGGCTTTTCGTTCAGTCTCAAAGACAATAATATGTCAACACTTATGGAGCCGTAGCCACACTTATGGAGGTGCCCTGACAGTGGAATTTGTTCTTTGCCTTTAAATGAAAAGCTAACCATTGTGTGGGCTAATTCTTATTGTGGCTAGGTCAATATCACATGGAGCCTGTTTTAAATATTGAGGCATTGCCATGCCATATATGGGCAAGCTAAGACCTGAATTGTTGATAAAAAAAATTTATTCAAACCCACCCCTGTATGAAATGTTGACACAATCACAGGGGACTTTTGCAGTTGCTCCATAAGTACAGATTGTCCCTTATTTTAGACACACACACACAAACAAACAAACAAACAAACAAGCACCCACCCACCTCTGGGCATGTACATGCTCCAAGCTCAGCTGTGGAGCTTGTGAGGCCAATCGAGTACATGCCAATCAAGATTTCCTTACAGCTTCCTGGAGGGGATTCCACTTAGGCACCACCCTACAATGTTGTTTGAGTGCAAAACTCTGGACATTCAGAACCTACAGTATGGCAGATGTTTTGATGGACTGTAATTCACCAAGACATAACACACAGCCAGAGCCTGCCCCTTTCTTGACACCACGTTGGAGGCTAAATAAAAATGATAGTCGGAAAGAATACACCAGTTTCTCTTTTTTTACTGCCTTTTCCTCACATATGTACATTTATTGACAATATCCTCATGAAACATTAAATGTGGCCGATATTTATCCAGCAGACCATATTTACTATGCCAGAGGCCTTTGTAAACAGGGAGCAGTTAACAAAATCAGAACATTTTCACAGCAACAATTTACAGTGTAATAGAATGCACATCATGTATACTACTTTGCATCATAGTTCACTCCGTGAATGCTGAATGGCTGAAAGCCATAGCACTCAATCAGGATTTTAGAAAGATTTTTAGATACAAGACAGTCACAGAATTAATCCCAGATAACCGTTCAGCTCAAAGGGGTGTTATTTGAAAATGTCACGACCAAAGCTGTATTAAAAAATAATTGTGGTATGCTTTAAAATATCTTAAACTGTTCATCGAGATGTAGGCAGCGAAACCACAGGAGGCAGGTGTGTACATACATATAGTATTGTATATAAAGATGTTAAAACATTCACAGAATTGGGTCAAGCATGAGCCTAAAAAGCTGTCTAAATAGCTGATATCAGAACTCATACCTAAAATATAATCTTTAATATTTGCAATACTCAGAATTTGGAATAGTCCCATGGGCTGATTAGAATTATACATAATTGTATTGCGGTGTCTATTTGATTGTGACGACTATAAACCTGCCTTGTGCATTCCATTAAAATGTAGTCAAATTCAATACTGCTTCTGATGAGGTTAATCATATTTCTTTTAGTATCCTAGCATTCTTCTATTGCCTCATAATAAGAGTGTTTTTTTTTGTGCAATGGTTTATTCAATGGTTTCCTGTTTTCATTATTAGGTGAAGACATCTGGCATTCCTCCCTGTAGAAAGCGTGTTGACCTTTGAAAACAGTGAAGTTGATCAATCTATTTCGATCTAAGGCGTAAAGTTTCTAGCCGCAGTCATTGTGGATAAGATTCATACCTGTTTTCGAGTGCACTTGAAATGTGCGGCAAGCAATACAAACTGCCTTGATCAAAACAAGAGGTATCTGTTGAGCAGCCAATTGATTGAAAGCAAGTGAAGTTATTTACAGCAGACTAGCCTGTGTTTATGACAATGTGTCTGCTTGGGAAACTAATGCTACTTAAGATGTCTCTCTGAATTTTATTTTGAATCATGTTTTGGTGTGATGGTCT
>JACXGI010009547.1:20065-30131 GCA_016801175.1 Esox masquinongy
TGTGTGTGTGTGTGTGTGTGTGTGTGTGTGTGTGTGTATGTGTATATATATATGTGTATATTCATTGAGACGTAGGCAGCGAAACCACAAGAGGCAGGTGTATATATACACACATATATATATATATATATATATATATATATATATATATATATAGAATGATACGTTATCATCATGTATTTGAAAATAAAGATTTAAATGCACTATGCTTATAAAACAATACATATGGTACAGCCAATACAAAAAGCAAACTTTAAAACACAATTGTCACTAAAAACAATCAGGTACAATGTGTACAATGTGCCCTGAATAAATCTGTATTTCTCTAGCAGATGAGTTCTTAAATAGCAGTTTGCCAATTCATTGGCGGGCCCATATAATGTGAGACACATTGGAATGCCCACTACGCTGTGACAAAGAATTAATTCATGGTAGAAAATCGTGGAGAGCGAATAGGAACGTTCAGTGATTACCTACACTGATAATGGGTGATGGGCTTTCAGTAAGTTTTTCTTTTTGGAATGTTAAATAGCACAAAATGGTGATGTACTAAAAGATCAGTTAAAAAACAAAGAGATTCTTTATCACTTTGGGAATTGTCAGCACGGCCACGGTCCTTTAATGTCACAGCCAGGCACGGACATAAAATGTATTCATATCCATGACATTCAATGCTTTCTCAATAGGAGCCTTACGTTGGCTAAACTGACACGAACCTATTAAAAAAAATGACCATCCGCTTTAACGGACAATAGAACGTCGCCACGGACCAAAATGAATCCATTCTAATTTTGTTTCATTCCGTGCATGTGACCCCTGATCAAAAGTAATTATTCTAATTTGGTTTCGGTTCTCAAATGCTCAGCCCGGCCGTGGCCTAAATGCATCACTCATTGCCACTGAGGCCTACCTTGGTGGAATCTGCTTGGAGCAGCATACACAGCTCTATGGCTATAGAACCACAATGAGTCTGGCAATATTTCTGTATTTTGTATGCTCTCTCAGCTATGCTTCACAACTTAGAATAGGCAGGTGCATGTAGACCAAACAGAGACAGGAATGAGAACAACATTTCTTGAGAGACAGGCAGACCAGACAGAGACAGGAAAGAGAACACAATAGTTTTAAAGAGACAGTTAGACCAGACAGAGACAGGAAAGAGAACACAATAGTTTTAAAGAGACAGTCAGACCAGACAGAGACAGGAAAGGGAACACAATAGTTTTAAAGAGACAGGTAGACCAGAAAGAGACAGGAAAGAGAACACAATAGTTTTAAAGAGACAGCTAGACCGGACAGAGACAGGAAAGAGAACACAATAGTTTTAAAGAGACAGGTAAACCAGACAGAGACAGGAAAGAGAACACAATAGTTTTAAAGAGACAGCTAGACTGGACAGAGACAGGAAAGAGAGCACAGTGATTCTAGAGAGACAAATAGACCACACATAGACAGGAAGGGGAACACAATAGTTCTATATAGGCGGATGAATCAGACAGTGACAGGGAGAACAATGAGAGACAATGTCAAACCACACCCATGTACGTTACGTATGTACGTTACCGGTTTTCACTTCAAAAATCCTGTAACCTTATCTTTGTGGTCAGTTGATATTATACATGTTACATTGCTTTTCATGCTGCAATGCTTACAAAATAGTCATCTGAAGTATTCTTGGTTAACTTTGGGGAATATCAAATATCGAAGCATAAAAAACAAGTGCTTTATCTGCCAATAAACACCCTTGTAAGTGCCTTCTGCTCTGTCCCCTTGTGTTTTGTGTGCCCATTAAATGTTACAGTAGTGACAGCTTTTTCAGTGAGTGACGGGCCCTCAAGGCCCAGTTGGACTATGAATAGCCCCAGGACTTCAATGAAGAGGAGTGTTCAAGTGTCTGAGACTCTCGAGAATATGTTTGGCATCAGGAAACTCTTATTGTCTCATTGTAGTGAAATCAGTTATTGGAAAGAGTGCTTAGCTAGTTATTGGACTGTGAAGGTAGTATTTGCAGTGGCCCAAATCTGTCTTCAAAAGCGTACTTTATTTTTTTTCAAACAATGTCCATTTTTGCAGAACTTCCATTCCATATTATTTAGCCATCTACTGTCCAGAAAAAAAAATATGAATGAGGATACAGCCAGAAAGTATTACTTACAGTGCATTCAACACAACTGGGAACTCAAATACCATTTGACTGATATAAGTAGTGAATGGTATAAATATGGTGAATCTTAAACCTAAGCTACACAAGGGCAAGAAGCTATTAACAAATTGCTTCTGAATTACCCTGGTTAGGGTTCAATTTGAAAATTTGAACCTCTGACTTGTAATGCTAGTTGGAAGACTATTCACAAAACAATTTTCTCAAATACCTTTTCTTTTAAATTCCCATTTGTTTTGAACACTCCATTGCTTACATATGTCACACATTAACCAGAAAGGATTGTCTGTAGCCCCACCCATTGACCTTTCTCAACACTGTTTTGGCTAAATTTAGCAAAGTACTGTAGCTAATATTTGTATTGATGTCTTTGATGCAGTTGATTAAAGCAGTGCTGAGACAAAGGGCTGGTAATGAGGACGGCTGCTAACACTGCGACTGGAGGGAGTGATGAGCATTCTGGTGCGTACCTCGTGAAGTCCATCTCAAGCAGATCACCTGGGTAGCCCTATACAAGACCAAAGTCGGTCTCCATCTTCTTGAACCACCTCCCGGAATACATTAATTCGATCAAACCCTGAACTTTTCATATCAGAGGATAGTTGCGCTGAAAGACGTGGCCACTATTGTTGAGCTAGCCAATGACAGGTAGGTTACTAATGTGGAATGTTTTCCTTTTAATGCACTCTGAGATTGAAAACTATAGAACTGTAATCCGTAATTATATTGCCTAAAATTGTTTAAAGCTTGGTAGAGCAGCACGTTCTAATGCCAAGAGGCCAACACCAGATTTTGTAAATAGCGTGGGTTTAGAGAGCTTTGGGCAGTCATCTAATTAGCATTGTTTTGATGTACGAGTGTGTTTTTAATGTTGAAATGTTGAATGTACACAACACCGACAGTACACGAACTGGTAATTACTAAATATTTAGCAAAAAAAAAAAAGAATGAATACAGGCGCCTGTAAACAAGCAGGGCCTGAAGCGCAACAATACATGTCAAGATAACATACCGAACATTCACAGTTAGATCCTGAAACTACGTAATGGCTGTCAATCATGAGCCAAGTGGAATAGAGTTCATCATTGCTTTAACCATGACAGAAAATAAACTTAGGCCCATTCAGGGTGCAAGCATGCAGGTAGAAACTAATATAGTATGATAAATATCACATTTAACTTAACACATGAACTGGATCGCTAACAGGATTAATGTTGAATATGAAACGGCTAATACATTTCAATGATGTACGGTAGTATTGTTAACCCCAACCCTTGCTTTTTTTTCTCCAATCTGGCAACTTTGACAACATGCTGAAATCATGAGTGACACAGTAGCCTTCAACCAAATACACCACAGTAGCATGAGAGCACATGCATAAACAGCATAAAGCATCCCAACCACTATAAATAAAACAGTGATGTTACAATGGATGTACATAAAACACATTAGAACTAACAAAGGCTGAAACTAACTGGTTTTCATTTGTGTTTTAGTGTACTGTCTAAAAAAAATGGAAACATTGGTTTTTATCTTTACAGAAATCAGTCACACAAAATGTGTAAAATCTGTGTATTCTAAAGGAAATGCACAAAATGAGGTTTGTGCATTTTTATTTAAGGGTAGTCAGCCTGTCTACTATTGTGGCTATGCAGTATGGCAATGTGGTTGCCTACCTGACTTTTTTGGCCAACTAGAATTATGAGAAATCAAATGTCAATGAAGCCTGACTTCAGAATGCCCAACACCGGCTACCTTCTCATGCTAACTTTGCTATACAGAGTCTGCTATACAGAGTCTTCCTCCTCACTTGACAGGCCAAAGCAGAGCTGAAGCAACAGAGGAAGCAAGCCGAAAACGGTTTTAAAGGCACTTTCCAAACTATGGGTTGAGTTCCCTTGCGGAAAAAAAGCTTTACTGATTATACCAAACGAATGAGGTACCTATAGGAAGATAAAGGGTGTGTTTCGATGTGCACATCTTCTTGTGGCCTATTATCAGTCTAGACAGCCTTAAAAATGCTTGACCCATTAACTTTACAGGGTGA
Source organism: Esox masquinongy (assembly GCA_016801175.1). Classification (NCBI taxonomy): domain Eukaryota; kingdom Metazoa; phylum Chordata; class Actinopteri; order Esociformes; family Esocidae; genus Esox; species Esox masquinongy. Next base: position 24,274 of record JACXGI010009547.1, read on the forward strand.
AACGTTATGTTTCTGTTAGTAATTATTGGTCTTACCTTGACAGCCTGATGTTGAATATACGGTTCCTTGTCAAAGTATTCAGACCCCTTCAGTTATCAATATTTTGTTGTGTTATAGACTTAATGAATTAAACAGATATATTTTTGCCAGCAATCTACACACAATAGCGTCATAAATATAATGCAAAAACTCTTTTTTGGAAATGTGTGCCAATTTATTAAAATTGAAAAATCTAAATATGCTGTTTCATGTACACAAGTATCCAGATCCTTTGCCATGGCACTTCAAATTGAGCCCTGGTGCATCCAGTGTCTTTTCATCAACCTTGATATGTCTCCAGAACTTGATTGGAATCCACCTGTGGCAAATTTAACTGATTGGACATGATTTGGAAAGGCGCACAAACCTGTCTATTTTAGGTCCCGTATTTCACAGTGTCAGAGATGAAAACAAGCCAAGGAACTCTCCGTAGACCTCTGAGATAGAAATCTGTTGAGGCATAGATCTGGGGAAGGTTATAAAAAAAACATATTTAAATCCTATAAATGCCCCTGGCACAGACAGCCACAAACACACAGAAAAGTTGCTAGTCTCCAATTGATTACATCTCCCTTGACTTGGCCGTATTCATTTCATTATCGCACATCTGACGGTGAATCAATCAAATACATTTTTAAAGGGCAATGAGGGTCTTATGCCACATGCTTTTTTTACCCTTTGAAATCATCTTTCTGCCTTTATCACTCTTTTAGGGGAAGAGTTTTTTTGGAATAAGATGTTTAGGTGTGGAAATATGAAAATATGGTTATTTTTCACTGAGAAAGGGAAGAGTTTTTTTGGAATAGGATGTTTAGTTGTTGAAAATATGAACATAAGGTTATTTTCAACTGAGATGAGAACAACAGCATTTACTAATTTCACAAAGTGGATATAATTTATTTTGTCTATTTTTGTTCAGGGAGAAAATACTTAGAGAATACAAAGAGATAGGCTTCAGCTAATTGAGTTTTGAATAAAGTTGTTTTATAAAAGTATCAAAGACTACTGATAAAAATATCAAAGAGTAGACAGATCATCAACAAAGTTCACATTACCGCTTTATCGCCTATTTTGTCTAACCGCATCATCTTTCAAAATCATTGAATCGGTTAATTGTTAAGGTCACTTTTTTATAAAGGGCCAAATTATGAGAACACTATTTTTGGGCGGTTCTGCATGCATATATTTACAAATACACACACACATAAATACGCGTATCGACACGTTCACTTCCTGTAAACAATGGCAAGATGCTAATCTAGTTTAGTAATGTAGCTAGTCTTGCTTCAGGTGTTTCAAATTGTATTATCATACGACAATAATGTTTTCAGTCTGTGAGAAACACTGCGAGCTCAAGAGAAATCCATGTCCTCGCCACCCACTGAGCCGTCTGAATTACAGCTGGAAGCATGTCATTATTACGCCACACAATAAACAGTCGTTGTTATTGTTGGAAGTGATTTAAATCTTGAAGCATCTGGACACCACAAAGTAATCTCAGTTACGAAAAAACAATTAGACCGGTGTCAAATTGAATCAGTGTGAAGTATATTGGTTAGTCTGATACCCTTTGCATTTACGGTGCCCATTGCTCATTCCAATGCTCGATCGTAATTGCACTCCAAGAACATAGCAGGTTTCTGGTTTCCTTCATCACAACACTGAGTTGTGCATGTACCTGCTACTATGCTTAGAAGACGTTCTACCCAAACTAAGGGAAAATGTAAATTATTACATGTTCATCAAACCATAAATCTATCAATATTACATTGAGGAAACGGTGTGCCCTTGAGGCGTGGCTGCAGAAGACTATGATTAATGGGCGGACAACACATGCCCATAGGTTGGAGTCACACATGTCACACTGCCATTTGGATGGACACAACATGCAAAGCTTCCCGAAGCTATGCTAGGTGGTAAATTATCGAGGATATCAAATATATATATATATATTATATACACGTATAAACTGTATGTACAGTTAGGTCCGGAAATAATGGGACACATCCAGATTGGAGTGTCCCATTATGCCCCTGGCATTTTAATGGAAAAAATAAGAAAATGCATTTGATTAGTGGTAGTTATACACCATATCATCACACCTACCAGAGTAAGGATTGTTGCATTGGCTTAATATCTGGAGGAGCATTGACACGGCTCATGAGCATGAGTCAATAAAGCTGTTTCATTTGGGTGAAGTCTTTGTCTTTTTGTCCAATACTTAGAAAATGAATATTGATCATATCGTGCAACTCAAGCACATTCACAACAAAAGTTTCACCAACAGCTATGACATGTTGGTGAAACTATATTTTGTTCATGCTATCGTTTAGCAGAATTAGGAAATGTGACTGCCGTGTTTCACTAGCATGCATCCAGTTACTACAGTATCTCACAAAAGTGAGTACGCCCCTCAAATTTTTGCAAATATTTGATTTTATCTTTTCATGTGACAAAACTGAGGAAATTACACTTTGCTGCAATGTAAAGTAGTGAGTGTACAGCTTGTATAATAGTGTAAATTTGCTGTCCCCTCACAATAACTCAACACACAGCCATTAATGTCTGAACCGCTGGCAACAAAAGTGAGTACACCCCTAAGTGAAGATGTCCAGATTTTCCCTCCCCGGTGTCATGTGACTCGTTAGTGTTACAAGGTCTCAGGTGTGAATGGGGAGCAGGTGTGTTAAATTTGGTGTTATAGCTCTCACACTCCCTCATACTGGTCACTGGAAGTTCAACATGGCAAAGAACTCTCTGAGGATCTGAAAAAAGAATTGTTGCTCAACATAAAGATGGCCTAGGCTATAAGAAGATTGCCAAGACCCTGAAACTGAGCTGCAGCACGGTGGCCAAGACCATAAAGCGGTTTAACAGGAAAGGTTCCATTCAGAACAGGCCTCGCCATGGTCAACCAAAGAAGTTGAGTGCACGTGCTCAGCGTCATATCCAGAGGTTGTCTTTGGGAAATAGATGTATGAGTGCTGCCAGCATTGCTGCAGAGGTTGAAGGGGAGGAGGGTCAGCCTATCAGTGCTCAGACCATACGCCGCACACTGCATCAGATCGGTCTGCATGGCTGTCATCCCAGAAGGAAGCCTCTTCTAAAGATGGTGCACAAGAAAGCCTGCAAACAGTTTGCTGAAGACCATGTACTGTGGTCTGATGAGACCAAGATAAACTTATTTGGTTCAGATGGTGTCAAGCTTGTGTGGCGGCAACCAGGTGAGGAGGACGAAGACAAATGTGTCTTGCCTACAGTCAAGCATGGTGGTGGGAGTGTCATGGTCTGGGGCTGCATGAGTGCTGCCAGCACTGGGGAGCTACAGTTCATTGAGGGAACCATGAATGCCAACATGTACTGTGACATACTGAAGCAGAACATGATCCCCTCCCTTCGGAGACTGGGCCGCAGGGCAGTATTTCAACATGATAATGACCCCAAACACAACTCCAAGACGACCACTGCCTTGCTAAAGAAGCTGAGGGTAAAGGTGATGGACTGGCCTAGCATGTCTCCAGACCTAAACCCTATTGAGCATCTGTGGGGCATTCTCAAATGGAAGGTGGAGGAGCGCAAGGTCTCTAACATCCACCAGCTCCGGGATGTCGTCATGGAGGAGTGGAAGAGGACTCCAGTAGCAACCTGTGAAGCTCTGGTGAACTCCATGCCCAAGAGGGTTAAAGCAGTGCTGGAAAATAATGGTGGCCACACAAAATATTGACACTTTGGGCCCAATTTGGACATTTTCACTTAAGGGTGTACTCACTTTTGTTGCCAACGGTTTAGACATCAATGGCTGTTTGTTGTGTTATTTTGAGGGGACAGCAAATTTACACTGTCATACAAGCTGTACACTCACTACTTTACATTGTAGCAAAGTGTAATTTCTTCATTGTTGTCACATGAAAAGATATAATCAAATATTTACAAAAATGTGAGGGGTGTACTCACTTGTGTGAGATACTGTATGTCTCCTGTTATTGTCTTCTCTCAGAAACCTCTGTTGGTGTAGTTATGTTTTAAAAGGGGGATTTGTTATAATTAGAACACTTCTTGCTGTATTATCTGAAAACAAATTTTGTCTGGAAGACATTGGCAGGCTAAGTAATTAACACATCCAATTATAGAATAACTCCATTTCGGTCCCAAAGATATAAACAGCTGGATAATGATCAAACAGATTGCATTACAGTATAGGGCAACATAAGCCTAAACTAAGCATATTTTGTTTGGCCTCTCTTACGGTTACTTTTTCCTCACGGCTCAATAGACGGCTACATTAGCTAAAAGTTTATGTGCTGGTAATGTTTATTTATTTTTTCATAAAAGATACTTTTGCAAACAGTGACGCAAAACTTGGAAATTCTTCAAAGACCCCTTTTAGCCAATTCTCCCCTTTCCACTGAATGCTGATCCGGCAGCGAAAAGAGCAAATGGTCTTTAAAAGGCTATTGAAAGAACACAGCTAAACCCCCAACTACTGTCGGTTCCATCCTTAGACCATATGGTAAGCTTCTCTCTTTAATAGAATGCCTTTAATCCAGAGGCATGTTGGGTAAAGCGGTATGGAAAATCATGTTTAGGAGATTAGCAGGGATCCTCGTTCTTACTGCAGCTTATCACTTGTGGGGGCTCATTGTGTTTACCCCACTGTGGGGACCTTCACTAACACATTACGATGCAGTTTTGGCTGAGGCTGCTACTTCAGCCAAGCCCGCGTGCTACTCAGAAAAAAAAGCCTTTGAATTCCGGCTCCATTGCTCCTTCCACCTCGCCCCATCCTCATCTCTATGTTTCTCTGTACACCACTTGACACAACAGCGTGACTTGCAATGAACGAACTGCTCTAGAACCTCTCTCCATAAACAGATGCATTACAATATGAATTAACTATGAGGTAGGCCTGTACTTAATCTCCCGTGGGCAGATTCTGCCTAGCTGACCAAATTACACAAGATTTTACTTCTGTGTTTCAGAGATAAGCCTAGTGAGTTACAACTGTGTTAATCCAAACTGATAAAATGCAAATGTATGCCATTCATAAATCTACCACTCAGACAAGTTAATTGACCTGCGAAATAAAGGTCAATGTTTTGTGTCAAAGTTGAATCAAGGCCACCCATTTATAACAGAATAACATTACATGTAAATTCCGCAACAAGTACAGGTGCTGGTCATAAAATTAGAATATCATCAAAAAGTTGATTTATTTCAGTAATTCCATTCAAAAAGTGAAACTTGTATAATCTATACATTCATTCCACACAGACTGATATATTTCAAGTGTTTATTTCTTTTAATTTTGATGATTATATTTGACAACTAATGAAAACCCCAAATTCAGTATCTCAGAAAATTAGAATATTACTTAAGACCAATACAAAAAAAGGATTTTTAGAAATGTTGGCCAACTGAAAAGTATGAACATGAAAAGTATGTACGTATGTACAGCACTCAATACTTTTCTAAAGTAAGTATGTACAGCACTCAATACTTAGTTGGGGCTCCTTTTGCCTGAAGTACTGCAGCAATGCGGCGTGGCATGGAGTCGATCAGTCTGTGGCACTGCTCAGGTCTTATAAGAGCCCAGGTTGCTCTGATAGTGGCCTTCAGCTCCTCTGCATTGTTGGGTCTGGCGTATCGCATCTTCCTCTTCACAATACCCCATAGATTTTCTATAGGGTTAAGGTCAGGCGAGTTTGCTGGCCAATTAAGAACAGGGATACCATGGTCCTTAAACCAGGTACTGGTAGCTTTGGCACTGTGTGCAGGTGCCAAGTCCTGTTGGAAAATGAAATCTGCATTTCCATAAAGTT
>JACXGI010009548.1:0-30019 GCA_016801175.1 Esox masquinongy
TGTAGCTCCCCAGTGCCGGCAGCACTCATGCAGCCCCAGACCATGACACTCCCACCACCATGCTTGACTGTAGGCAAGACACACTTGTCTTTGTACTCCTCACCTGGTTGCCGCCACACATGCTTGACACCATCTGAACCAAATAAGTTTATCTTGGTCTCATCAGACCACAGGACATGGTTCCAGTAATCCATGTCCTAGGTCTGCTCGTCTTCAGCAAACTGTTTGCGGACTTGTGCATCATCTTTAGAAGAGGCTTCCTTCTGGGACGACAGCCATGCAGACAAATTTGATGCAGTGTGCGGCGTATGGTCTGAGCACTGACAGGCTGACCCCCCACCCCTTCAACCTCTGCAGCAATGCTGGCAGCACTCATACGTCTATTTCCCAAAGACAACCTCTGAATATGACCCTGAGCACATGCACTCAACTTCTTTGGTCGACCATGGCGAGGCCTGTTCTGAGTGGAACCTGTCCTGTTAAACCACTGTATGGTGGTTTCAGGGTCTTGGATTCAGGGTCTTGGATCTTTATGTAGAGCAACAATTCTTATTTTCAGATCCTCAGAATTCTTTGCCATGAGGTGCCATGTTGAACTTCCAGTGACCAGTATGAGGGAGTGTGAGAGCGATAACACCAAATTCAACACACCTGCTCCCCATTCACACCTGAGACCTTCTAACACTAACGAGTCACATGACACCGGGGAGGGAAAATGGCAAATTGGGCCCAATTTGGACATTTTCCCTTAGGGGTGTACTCACTTTTGTTGCCAGCGGTTTGGACATTGATGGCTGTGTGTTGAGTTATTTTGAGGGAACAGCAAATTTACACTGTTATACACGCTGTACACTCACTACTTTACAATGAAGCAAAGTGTCATTTCTTCAGTGTTTTCACATGAAAAGATAATCAAGTATTTGCAAAAATGTGAGGGGTGTACTCAGTTTTGTGAGATACTGTACCTATGTAGCAGTCCTCCACACGGTGGCGTGGAGTACCTCTCTGGTGCCTTGGAGTACTGTGCTTGCTCCATCCTAAAAATAAACATAAATGTTGGTGAACAGGTAAATATGGTGAAAGCAAGTAAACATTGCAGTAATTATGAGATCAACATGTAATTCACATCCCTCCAGGGCTGCAATCCACAGGGTGTTGTGGTGTAGATGTGCGTCCTTGGGGTGGTAGGGGCCCAAGCTGGAACGATTTTTGCTCCTCTGGCGATAAACATGTCCAGTCTCTCACGTGTCTAGGAAAAGTTAAGGTTTTGTAAGCATTTACCCTGCAAAACACATTTTCATTCCAAGTTTCAAATTGTTATTACGTTTTCAAATTCACCTGCATGCTTGATGAGCTTATAAGGGACAGCCTCCCAGGTGTCTTCAGGTGGTGAACAAGTTCTGGCAAATTTGTCGAGGCTGAAGGACTTCCTGCTGGTGATGCTGTGTGGTGGCCAGTAGCAAAGTCCCCCTTTGAGCCACAGGCGTGGAACTACTGCCACACAGTCATCCTCCTCTGGGAACAAAACTACAGAAAACGTCATGACCTGAAAGCAATGTTTAGAAAAGAGGTTTAAAAAACCGGCAGCATAAGACACACACAGGCTAGCTAAGAACAATGTGGATACACAAAGACACACAAAACACCTCAGTAACGGAATTGTAACAAGTGCAGGTTTAGCTAGTCTAGCTAAATGTTACTACCAAGAGTAACGTTATCCACATGATGTGGATAACGTTACACAAAGACACACGATTTAGCTAACGTTACGTATCAGTTGATAAAAGTTACAAGGAATAAGCCCATAAATTATGACATTCTAACTTGTTGATACACTAAGAAACACGATTTAGACAAGTTAGCTAACGATGTTACCATACCTGTTCAACTGTTGATATGCGAAGCACAAAACATCCGAACTTGAAGATAAACGAAGAAACAAAAAATAGTAGGCAACCAGACTTGTGGACACACGAAGAAACACAAGGGTTACTGTAGGTATTTCATCTCAGGCCAATGCTGTTTTTTTTAAGCTCAATTTCTATAACTTGTTTTCCCGCAAATTGTTTAGAACTTGCGTTCAGCTACCAGTGACTTTGACTAAAGTAAAAATTTGAATGTTAACAATGATAAACAGTCATTGTTTAATACAAAACAGTCATTATGTTCTTACTCAGTAACCTAACAACACTTAGTTATTTATAATAACGCAGAACAGAACTCACCATAGCTATGTCGGTGACTCGACGTTCAATACTTTTCAGTCCGGTGTCCAAAAAATTATTGATCTTCGTTTGTTTCGGGAGTTCATCAGATTGTAGTAAAACAATGTCATAATCCACATGTTGTATTGTCCAATTCAGAGCATATAGTTTATAGCTTATACCTTACACCCTTTGAAAAAGAGTTGTTCCTTTTCCTGAACGAGACTTAAAGAACCAAGTCACTAAAATGATCCAGTTTTCACATTACAAGAACGTGGGATTCCTAGCTTGCAAAATAGTGATTGTCTTGCCTTACGTGCAATTCACATTCGCTATAGCGCCATCTATGGACACGGCGGTGTTTACACACAGTAAAGAACTGTCCCCCATGAAGCGATTAAAGTCGAGGCTATAGGCGAGTAGTTGAGCCGGTACCATGCAGTGGAAAATGGCCATTAGTTCGGGAAAAAAATTATGGTAAACAATGGCGAGAGACGGCTGTTTCTATGTGTTTACTGTACATGTCTACACAAAGGTCCTTTACACAAGCAATAGTGCAAAAGTCCAAGTCTATTTTATTTATAAACTACCAATGTTGACCAAAATTCTGTACACTAAGATTTAACAATATTAAAATAAAGTTAATACAAATAATCAGTACAAGAATAAAAGGGGTACAATAGCATCTCTGCTGGAAGAAAATGGCTACACAAGCAGATACAGCAGATCACAGCGCACGCCGTCTCGTCGGCGGCTAGCCGCCAGCGTAAAGCAGTCGGGCCGCTGGTGGAAAGCCGCCTGAGATGCAAATTAGCATATGCAAATTGAGATCAGGAGAAAAGCGGCAAAAGCTGGTGGCCCGCTGGCTGTAGGACATTATAGCCTCCTGCGGCCCGCCAGCAGCAAATTGCCGGCGGGCCGCCATCGATTGCTCACTGGGTATAAGCGGACTTGGCAACACTGTGCGTGTTGTGACTATACAGAAGTAAATATACATATCTACACTGCCCTACAAAGGCAAAAGGCCAGGGTGTAGAAAATTGAAAAAATGACTTTAAAGTTGTTTTATTGTTCAGCTAAATTAATTGAAAGCATAATATTACAAATGTGACAATTCTTACTTTTTTATTACGAAGTTATTGATCTACATACAATATTGAGCTCGACTTCAACCTTTGACCCTTATTTGGAAGTTAATGTAGCCTTCCTTTTCTTGTCTGCAAAACAATGAGTCATGCCAAGGCAAAAGGCATCAACATCCATTTGATCGCACGCTTGGATTCTGATCATTATATTAAACCAGTATAATGATGACATTATTATTTATTTGGGCATGACAAATGAAGACATACATCGACAAAACGAACTAGTTTTGCGTGTGGGATATTAACGTTTTGAAATCTATTTATTGAGTGCAATATTTACAAACACCACGAATAGTAAAGAATACAACACTCCTGTTTTGGATTGGATGAATGCCAAAATTAGTACTCAAGAACGACTCATGTTATGGATTTAATCCGTTGTACGCCAGCTAAAAATGCTCAAAACTCCTGTTGTGGATTGAACTTCTCAGAGGACGTTGTTTGCTGTGGATTTTTATCAGGTTACCAGCGCTTGACATGGGATAAAATAAGTGCAAAAAAAAGACAAATCACACTTTAGACTATGTTCATCAAAATGTGTACGTTAATCAAACTTGTTCAGTTAAAGTACTGTAGACTATCCCAGACGTCCTGGACGTCTCTTTTGCCTAAAAAAGAAACCGGAACGCTGTTTGCCTAAAATTGCCTAAAATTTGGGCCAAGCACTGCAGGTTACAAGAAAAGGTAGGTTGTCCATTTAATTGTGAAATTTTACTGCTGAGCTCAGATGTGTTGTGTGCCTATGTGAGCCCTAACCCACTCGCGCTGTTGCCTTGGCTATCAGGATCGGCCTGTGTGTGTGTCAGAAATGCTTGGATGACAGATATTAATACATAAGCCTAGTCCTAACACCATAACTCCAGCGCGGTAAACCGTAACTTCACTTAGATGCCTAGCAATTTGACCATTCCGCAATGCAGCGAAACGAAGACAAGGAACCGTCTATAACAAGGCCAAACATTCAAGGGTACGTAAACTTTCGATCAGGGGCCATTTGGGTGATTTCTGTTATTATGATTTAGAAAGGAGCCAAACAACTACGTGATAATAAATGTCTTTATATGATCACAATCCTTAAATGAAATACTGTTTTTTGCATGATCCGTCATATTTTCAAAATAAATGCCAAAATTTCACTATTTCTGTCAGGGTATGCAAACTTATGTGCACAACTGTATATTATCTCAAGTAGGCCTATCTCGCGCTAATACTTCACACGGTTTTCTTGGTAAATTATTTTGATATTACCCTTAAAATAGCAAATTTAGTTTTAAAAAAAAAAAATTAATGAACATTAAAAACATTTGTACCATTGGTCTACACAGACTCACTCCATCTTTTATTTTACCCAACAAATATGCCCATATGATACTCTGTAACTGCCGGGGGAGCAGGAATTAATCTGATAACGTCATCAAACAGGTACCAAATTCTGTCTTCCCGAGCTGGCCAGCAGAATCTGTTGTTTCCAATGCGGTGCATGCATTTGACTTGTGCATATCCCTCTTTGATGGCCAAAATGATAACGGGGTAGAGATTGTCATGGTACCTCAGGACACACTATTTCTCCTATTTACATAACTTAGAGTGCATAACCTATGTGGTAACCTTAATTGCAGACCAACTGCAATGTAACTAAAGCATGGTTTTAAATTAAGGTTACACTTTATTTTGAGAGGTCCAATTCCCATCTGCAGATGTTCCATAGATAGAAATACTATCAACAACCTTTCAACAAACTATCGATTGATAAACAACTGCTTGCTCAGGTTAAGGTTAGGGTTAGAATAAGGTTTAGGGTAAGGGTTAAGGTAGGTGATAGAATAAAGGTTAGGGTTACAGTAGGATATACTGTAGTTTAGGGTTAGGAAATATTTTAAATGTTACAGATAGTCAGTAGACAACCTGTAGAGCATCTAAAATAATCAACTAATAGGTACTTGAGATGGATCACAGTCGCTCCGTTTGGAGTTTTTACCCTGTCCAGGGACTCTCTGACTTCCTCCTCTGCCTTGCTGTGTCTGTCCGGCTCCATGTAAAAAAATATGGCCAGTGCTCACACCCCATCTTATATCGTTACCCGTTGTGGTTACTACTATGAATGGCAATCATGTCTTGTATTTGACAGTATGGTATTGTGCATAGGCAATGCAATGGCCTTTTGTGGCTCAGTTGTTAGAGCATAACACCAGTGTTGTGGTTTTAATAATACTTTTTAATACAGTAGGTAAAACAATGTAAAAATTATACATATATTCAGCAAATGGTTGAGTGATGATCAATTAGGAACAATCAGCATAGTGACACTAAAAGGTATTTTAACAATAGAGAAGAGAAACCTTTTAAAAGTTATGCATGTACTTTATAAGAACAATGTATTTCACTTTGAAGCGTCTTTCTAGATGACACACTGATGTTTGATTTTGTGTGTTGTAGCTACTCAGTGAATGTCAAATGGAAGTGCTTAGTTTTTAAAAAAAGGGCTTTTTAGATGAAGTTGTGTTTTTGTACTAAGAGTGGTGAAATATTACCACATAGTTGTGGTAATATTTCACCACCAAAGCAACTGAGAAAATCTGTAATAGAGAAAAAAAAACATCATGCTGCCTCTGCGTGCACAAGGACATTGATGCTGTGTACATTGTTATTGAATCCATTGCTTATGTGAGCTCTTCTTTTCTAAATAGTAATTGGTGTCATTTTATATTAGGCAGTGACTGGAGAGTTGAAAAAATTGGTAGCATTATAAAAAATCTGAATGTGTCATTTCTAGTAGGCTACAGAATTAGAGATGGTTTTTATCTTTCATAGGATGAAGACCAGCCTTTCTCCAAGATTGACCATATACCAGTGTTCCTCAACCCTGCGCGGGTTGCGGACGAAGAGGCAACATAATAATTTCTCTTTCTTACCAGACAGGGCTGCCAGAAAAAAAAAAAAAAATTGGGAAATGTGTATGTATATTAGTCAACCCAAGTTTTAATAAACACATTTGATCCCACTCATGTGTTCTCATTAACAAATAGGCTATTAAAACACATTACCAATATCTTTACCTGTGCCAGAGGGACAGGGCTCATAGTTGGCAAGACTTGGTTGTTGCCACTGTTCTATAAACCCCTTGGTTTCTACGACTTACCTTGTTTCCCTACAGCATGTCTGATTGGTAATGTTTGGGTCTAGGCTGGCAGCTATTTATGTAAGAGTTTATGGTTGGGTTTACTGTGTTTGGAGTAATGTGTTTACAAATTCTGAGTCGTTACACCAGTGGAAAGTTGAGAGCACACCTCAAGCTGTGCGTGTTTCCAGTCTGCAGGACTTACAATAGCCCCTGTTTTAACAACTTGCGTTTATGTTGTTAATTTGACACTAAATCTGTCGTCCACAGATGCAGCCTCTCCAGACGTTTTCTGAAGGCTTTGTGAAATCCTTTGTCTTCACGTGCGCACGTAGTGGTCATTCAGCTATAGAATAACAGTGCTGGCACTACAACGACAGACTCCTCCAGCCATCCCTTACCTCCCTAAAGCACACTCAACAACGGCATGTACATCACCATTCAAAAGTTTGAGGTCACTTAGAAATGTCCTTGTTTTCCATGAAAACATACATGACATGAGTTTGAATAGGAAATATAGCAAAATAAATAGGAAATATAGCCATTGGCAGGGTTAGAAATAATGATTTTTAATTGAAATAATAATTGTGTCCTTCAAACTTTGCTTTTGTCAAAGAATGCTCCATTTGCAGCAATTACAGCCTTGCAGGCTTTTGCCATTTTAGATGTCAGTTTGTTGAGGTAATCTGAGATTTCACCCCATGCTTCCTGAAGCACCTCCCACAAGTTGTATAGGCTTGATGGGCACTTCTTAAGTACCGTAAGGTCAAGCTGCTCCCACAACAGCTCAATAGGGTTGATATCCGATGACTGTGCTGGCCACTCCATTATAGACAGAATACCACCTGACTGCTTCTTCCCTAATTTTTTTATAATTTAAAATGATACATTTAGAATAGCAAACACAAAATGCTATTGGAACACCGGAGGGATAATGGGCCTCTGTATGTATGTAGATATTCCATTAAATATCAGCCGTTTCCAGCTACTAGTCATTTACAACATTAGCAATGTCTACACTGTATTTCTGATCATATTGATGTTATTTTAATGGACAAAAAATTAGCTTTTCTTATGAAAACGAGGAAATTTCTAAGTGACTCCAAACTTTTGATCAGTAGTGTTGATTGTGAAATTATAAATTCAAACATTTTACACCGATCAGCCGTAACATTATCACCACCTGCCTAATATTGTGTGGGTCCCACTTTTGCCGCCAAAACAGCCCTGACCGGTCGAGGCATTGACTCCACTAGACCTCAGAAGGTGTGCTGTGGTATCTGGCACCAAGACGTTAGCAGCAGATCCTTTAAGTCCTATAAGTTGCGAGGTGGGGCCTCCATGGATCGGACTTGTTTGTCCAGCACATCCCACAGATGCTCGACTGGATTGAGATCTGGGGAATTTGGAGGCCAAGTCAATACCTTGAACTCGTTGTTGTGTTCCTCAAACCATTCCTGAACAATTTTTGCTTTGTGGCAGGGCGCATTATCCTACTGAAAGAGGCCAATGCCATCAGGGAATACTGTTGCCATAAAAGGGTGCACATGGCCTGCAACAATGCTTAGGTAGGTGGTACGTGTCAAAGTAACAACCACATGAATGGCAGGACCCAAGGATTCCCAGCAGAACATTGCCCAGAGCCTCACACTGCCTCCACCAGCTTGCCTTCTTCTCATAGTGCATCCTGGTGCCATGTGTTCTCCAGGTAAGCAACGCACATGCACCCAGCCATCCACGTAATGTAAAAGAAAACATGGTTCATCAGACCAGGCCACCTTCTTCCATTGTTCCGTGGTCCAGTTCTGATGCTCATGTGCCCATTGTAGGAGCTTTCGGCAGTGGACAGGGGTTAGCATGGGCACCCTGACTGGCTTGCATGTGTGTTCTGACACCTTTCTATCAGTACCAGCATTAACTTTTCAGCAATTTGAGCTACAGTAGCTCGTCTGTTGGATCGGACCACACGGGCCAGCCTTCGCTCCCCATGTGCATCAGTGAGCCTTGGCCGCCCATGACCCTGTCGCCGGTTCACCACTTTTCCTTCCTTGGACCACTTTTGATAGACGGGGGCACCCCATATGGGCTGCAGTTTTGGAGATTCTCAAACTGAGTCGTCTAGCCATCACAATTTGGCCCTTGTCAACGTGGCTCAGATCCGTATGCTTGCCCATTTTTCCTGCTTTTAACACATCAACTTGGACAGAATGTTCACTTGCTGCCTAATATATCCCATCCACTGACAGGTGCCATGATAATGAGATTATCAGTGTTATTAACTTCACCTGTCAGTGGTCATAATGTTATGGCTGATTGGTGTACATACAAATACAAATGCAATGCCATGGCTGCCGGGATACGATTTAGAAGTCACCCAAAAAATTTGCCCAATTTTGTAGCAATATAGTGGACAACAAAGTATTGATTGACAACACACACACACTGTTTGTTGCAAATAACGATACTAAAAGTAACACCCTCCCATTGCCTTTCCATTGCAATTCACCCACACAATGCAAATACAAATGTGTATTTATTTATTTACTAATGTGGCACACTTAGTCCTCCACAGTATGTAAAAGGGTCTGAATACTTACAGAAATATGATATTGTTGTTTTTTATTTTTTAATAAATTTGTAAAAATCTTAACTTGTTTTTGCTTGGATCTTATGGGGTATTGTGTGTAGATTGTTGAGGAAGAAATGTGATCAGTTTTGGAATAAGGCTGTAACGTAAGAAAATGTGGAAAACGTAAAGGGGTCTGAATACTTTCTGAATGCACTGTACATGTGCCTATTAAAAGAGAAAGTTCAGAGTTTAACTTCATTCATGAGGAAGATATGCTAATTAGCATTACCGTCAACAATCCACGGCTATCATTAGGCTAATGGGTTTCATAATGTGAGGCAAGCTAAAGGACACATTAACATAATACAGTGTCCCCAAACCAGCAGTGTGTTTAGATTAATCTCCTAATTTTGAAAATCCACTGTTCAATTTAGTCTGTGGCCTTATTTATCAGGAGCCATGAGCTTTGAGTTCCTTACACATGGGTGCAAGGAAGCAAGCAAGTTTATTTATATTGCACAATTCATACATAGAAGCAATTCAATGTGCTTTACAATGAAAATAAAAAAATAAAAATGCAACAGAATAAAAAACAGTCGGATTGTTATAATTTTCTAACCACCCTCCAGGGGGACTCTCCACCACGGTATCCCAATCCTTGCACCCCAGTGCTACGATGAACCCATCAGTCCCTTTGTGAGATAATCTCTGCATCGATGTCTTACCCGGCTGTCTCCAGGGGGATATTTATGCTATGTCTGTACATGCATTTAATATTCATCCTCAATGAATTACAGTTCCCATAACTGTTTACTGAACCACCCGGTATCTCAATCCTCATGCTCCAGCGCTTGGATAAACTCATCAGTCCTTTTGTGAGATAATACCCTACATCGATGTCTAAACAGCAGCACAAGAACTTATTTATTTGACATCAGCAGATTGTTACATTTACACAGAGGTTATTCCTCTGATACACCAGAACTTGCATTACAGAAAAACGATTGGTAAAACATAGCAAAATAGAAATAGAATAACAACGAAATAATAAAACATTGAATCAAATAAAGAGAGAAATATAAAGAATACATCATAATAATAAAACACTGAATAAGAAAAGAGAAATATTCCATAAGGAAGCTATAAAAGCTGTAAATCTAAACAGTGTTGTTAAGTTTAATCGCTCAGTCATAGGCGCGTGAAAAGAGAAGTGTTTTTTACCTGGACAAGGAAAAAAATTACCATGTGGGCTCGAGAATTAGAAACAGCAAACGTTCGTTTACTGGCCCAAACCTTTTGATCATTAGACTCTATAACACAATCCTTTTGTTAATAGGAATGACTAAATGTTACTTTGTAAACCTGAACACGTGGATTACTGAACATCTTTGAGTTTCACAAAATACAGAAGACATTGATGGATGCAAGGTCGCTGTCCCTTGAAGCACAGTTCAGCACAGTAGTGTAATAATTAATATTGCTTATAGCATTGAAATATGGATTTTAAAAATCACATTTGAACATGTACAGTATTGTGCAAAAGTCTTAGGCCACAAGACAACATTGTTTAAAATTATTTATCTGGGCAGTAAGTGTTTATTTGCTCATAAAACCCTGTATAACATTAGAATGAGTACAAATAAACGTCAATACAATAAAAAGTAAAAAGAATTGTGGCCCTGTTTGGTCAAGTGGTCTGGACCAGTGCCTGCGACACATGTGCACTGCAGTGTGAGTTTGAATCTGGTCCACTGCTCGTTCAGCAACACCTCTCCCCTCTATCTTTCCACACTTTCCTGTCAAAATAAGGCATAGAAATTCCTCTGGAGAAATTTACAAAACTTTCTTTGTTGGTAGTTGATATCTTGAAAGATGGCTAGATACCTTATAAGACATCAATTACATTTAGACAACTTATGGACTTCCTACTTTTCATTGTATTCATCCTTATTTGTATTTGGTATAAAGGTTATATACTGTTTCAAAGCAAATAAACACTACCTGCCAAAATAAATAGCTTTGCACCACTTTCTCAGTGGCCTAAGAATTTTGCACAGTACTGTACATTTGCTGCAACCCAAACTCAATACATTCAAAACATTTCTCAATGAGTTCTTGGTTATTTTTGACATTTGACTCCCTTTGACCTCTTATCCCCCGCAGGTACATGGCTATCATCCATCCTCTGAAGCCCCGTCTGTCTGCCACAGTTACTAAGGTGATGATCCTATGTATCTGGGCTCTGGCTGTGGTGCTGGCTTTCCCCCTCTGCTTCTACTCCTCCATCCGTGTCCTTCCCAAGCGGACCATCTGCTTCGTAGTCTGGCCCCGCAGAGAATATGACTCGTTCATGTGAGTGACACTTAATGTCTACAGACCTCCTTTGTTGAGTATCTAGTGTTGGAGAAATTATTCAGTGCAGACGTACACTACCGTTCAAAATTTTGGGGTCACTTAGAAATTTCCTTGTTATTGAAAGAAAACCAAATTTTTTGGCCATTACAATGACCTGAAATTGATCAGAAATACAGTGTAGACATTGTTAATGTTGTAAATGCCTATTGTAACTGGAAGCTGATGATTTTTTATGGAATGTCTACATAGGCCTACAGAGGCCCATTATCAGCAACCATCAGTCCTGCGTTCCAATGTTTGCTAATCTAAAAAAGGCTAATTGATAATTAGAAAACCCTTTTGCAATTATGTTAGCCCAAAAAAACTGAAAAAGCTGAAAATTGTTGTGCTGATTAAAGAAGCAATAAAACTGGCCTACTTTAGACTAGTTGAGTATCTCAAGAATCAACAATTGTGGTTTCGATTACAGATTCAAAAGGGCCAGAAACAAAGAACTTTCTTCCGAAACTCGTCAGTTGATTCTTGTTCTGAGAAATTAAGGTTATTCCATGCAAGGAATTGCCAAGAAACTGAAGATCTTGTACAACGCTTTGTACTACTCCCTTCAGAGAACACTACAAACTGGCTCTAACAAGAATAGAAAGAGGAGTGGGAGGCCCAGGTGCACCACTGAGCAAGTGGACAAATACATTACAGTATTTAGTTTGAGAAACAGTGACAGGTCCTCAACTGGCAGCTTCAGTAAATAGTTCTCTCCAAAAACCTTGTCTCACTGTCAACAGTGAAGAGGCGACTCCAGGATGCTGGCCTTCTAGGCAGAATTGCAAAAAAAAAAGCCATATCTCAGACTGGCCAAAAAAGAAAAGATTAAGATGGGCAAAACAACACAGATACTGGACAGAGGAAGATTGGAAAAAAGTATTGTGGACAGACAAACCTACGTTTGAGGTTTTCAGATCACAAAGTACATTCATAAGATGCAGACCAAATGAAAAGTTGCTGGAAGAGTGCTTGATCTGCCAAGCATGGTGGAGGCAACGTGAGGGTCTGGGGGTTCTTTGGTGGTGGCAAAGTGCAAAAGTGGGAGATTTGAACAGGGTGAAAGGGATCTTTCAGAAGGAAGGCTATCAGTTCATTTTGCAATGCCATGTCATTCCCTGTGGACAGTGCTTGATTGGAACCAATTGCCTCCTACAACAGCACAATGACCCAAAGCACTGCTCCAAACTATGCAAGAACTATTTAGGGAAGAAGCAGTCCGCTGATATTCTGTCTATAATAGAGAGGCCAGCACAGTCACCGGATCTCGACCCTATTGAGCTTTTGTGGGAGCAGCTTGTCCGTAAAGTACGTAAGAAGTGCACATTAAGCAAACTCAACTTGTGGGAGGTGCTTCAGGTAGCATGGGGTGAAATCTCTTCTGATTACCTCAACAAATTGACAACTAGAAAGCCAAAGGTCTGCAAGACTGTAATTGCTGCAAATGGAGGATTATTTGACGAAAAGCAAAGTTTGAAGGACACAATTATTATTTCAGTTAAAATCATTATTTCTAACCTTGTCAATGACTATATTTCCTATTAATTAATTTGATTTCCTATTCAAACTAATTACATATATGTTTTCATGGAAAGCAAGGATATTCCTAAGTGACCCCAAACTTTTGAACGGTATTGTGTATGTCCTGTGAGACACTTGTGTTCATTTTACATAGGGTTAGCATAAGTCACACGGCTGCTACCTCACTCTCCAACCAAGGTTGGAATTCTGATACTGGAAAAATATTTAGAAACAAGAAACCAGGCAAGCCTAGTTCAGCCGGCCCGCAATAGAAAATGTTGATCGTGGCTGCCCTCTCGAGATTCGAACCCAGGTTGCCCACGTGAAAGGCTGTCTTTAACCACTACGCCACAGAGCTGACAATTGGCCGGGTGTCAGTAAAGCATATTGACATTATATAATATTGTCATGCATTACCATCACGTCAAGTGTGAATATTTCGTTAGACACCATTAACCATTGTATTAAACTTTGTAACATTTCTTATTAATTTTACCACCACCACAAGTAGCATCTATTAACTGTATGGCTTTTGCCACTGGCCATTTTAAGAACATATGACATTGATACAATAACTACTGTATCAATATAGGTGACGATAACGGACTTTTACGTCAAGTGAAAAGACGAGAGAATCGTGTAGCCAGCGAAGTGGTTGACTATCCTGAAGAAATCCTAAGACATAATTCGAAAATCCACCAGAAATAGTCGCAATATAATAGTAAACTAGTGATGGCCGTTCTTCTAGCAGCAGGATATTATGCCAGCAGCGCTAACTCAGATTTTCTTTTTCAAAATAAAAGCCGTCATTGAACTATATAAAGTGATATAGTTAACAATCTAGTCTGTCATTTTATGTTTAATGTCCGTTCCAATGTTGTTCTTCTCTGTTGTTTTTTTACATACTAGACGGATAATTATATGGCGTTATACATTTCAATTATGGCTTTTATTGTGATAATGAAAATCTGAGTGCTGCCAGCATAATATCCTGCTGCAAAAATAACGCGAATGAAGCCTCGTTTGGCCATCACTACAGTAAACAGTTTCATTTTAGGCTTCCCGTAGCTACAGAAGGTTGTAGCCAGTGAATTTTTTGTCTATTCTGAGCAAATCCTCTTTTACCACTGGCCGTTTCAACAGCTAATTAGCCATTCGTGAATGACATTGAGTATCTATCATTATAAGTGACGATAACTGACTTTTGTCAAGTGAAAAGACGAGAGAATCGTGTAGGCAGCAAAGTGTTTGTCTATCCTGAACAAATCCTAATATCCACCAGAACTGTTTTATTTTAGGCTTCATACTACGTAGCTACATAAGGTTATAGCCAGCGAAGTTTTTGTCTGTCCTGAACCTCAGGCATAATGTGTTTAGATTGTTACGGGAGTCGAACGTGGGACCTGTTGTTGCATAGCCTGCGTCTCTAACCACTAAGCTATTTAACAAGGGGTACTCAGTCTGTCAGTCAGGGACGGACGGACTCACTCACTCAGTAAGAGACATTCACTCTTCTAGGCCATCTCCGCTTACGCGGTCCAGCAAAAATTAGAAGAACACATGCAAAAATATTTAAATGAAACGGTCACTATATTAATTTAGGCTGTTGTATACCTCTCTGTCTCTGTAGTTCTCTCGCTTTTTGTCTGTCTCTCCATCTCTCTCTCTCTCTCTCTAGTTGCGTGTGATGCACTTTCTGTGTCGGACCTTCTTTTCTTCATCTTTCTCTCGACGTCTTTCTCTCTACACTCTCTTATCTCTCTCTTATCCTTCTTTCCTGTCCTCTCACTTCATTCTCTGGCTGTATATACTCTTTCAGCACTAAAGCCACCAATACGGTCAATTATCAGCCGATCTGAATCCTGAATGTTGATAGCCATGGTACAATATAGAGTGCCTGGACACATTGACAATATACCACAAACCACTGACCTGTCTTTGTTATTATTATAAGCTGGTTGCCATCACAATTAGAGCAGTAAAAAGATATACTTAGAGATTTATATAACGAGTCTGTATATCATCTGTAAGACATCACTAGTTAATTGTGTAATGGCATTAACACCCGATTTACAATTCCAGTAAGACGTCTCTGTGGTTTATTGCAAATATACCAATATCCGTCGTGCCTAAGAACAGCACTTAGCCGTGGTGTATTGTACCACACCCCCTCATGCCCATAATTTAAATAAAGACCATTGGTCCTGTCATGGAATTTCTTGAACTAATGTACATTTTAGAAATGTCTGCTTTTCTATTCGATGGTATGTAACTCTGGTCTTTGTTTGTGACACACAGGTGTGAGTGATATCAGTAGATCATTGGTTTCTCAGAACATTTGTTAATCTGCCTAAAGCAATTAGGGTATCTGTTCTTTGTTCTTCAGGAATGTGACCAGCTGTCATTTACGATGTTCCCCTATCCCCTTGGGAGAAGTAGGGGCAATTTGCCCTTTTGGGTGAAACCTATGTATTGTTGATATAAGACAGCTGTGCAATATCTTACCACACCCCTTTTACTGTATAAGTACTGATGATTTTTCTGTGTTACTTTAGAGATGCCTCATGGTATATTCTGTAATCCTTGACTCCACTCTCCTTAAAAGGAAATAAATATTGCTAATTGTGTCATGAGAATTTTGTCTCTATGCTTACTTCCTAAAAGAGTTCTACTCGATGGAATTACCATCACAGTCCACTCCCTGAATTTTCCTAAATGTTTATCTTATTTGAAATATCATAAAATACCAAAATATTCCCAGCATTGCAACTTGAAATTGTTGTGAATTTTTACTTAATGTATATGACAAAATAGCTGAATATTGACTTTTGTCCATAAGCGCCATTAGACGCGAGTTCAGCAGTTTGTAATACATAATCTCAATTCATTATGGAGTAGGCATACAGTTAAAATGTACTTGTTAGCAGACATTTTACACTTATATTCCTCTGCTCTGCAGTCAACAAAAATCTAATTTACATTAATATATTACAGAATAAAGCCCAAAATACACTGTGTGTATTATTTTTCTCCAAAGTCCATTGCCTCCTATATCCTACTACTGTGAGGAACGTGTTGAGCCATGGTCATTCTAGGAAAGTCATTGCTCAACTTTTTTCCGGCTCATAAAATATAACCTGAATGTGAAACTGTATGATTTTTCTTTTCGTCTCTGTCGTACCCAGGTATCATATCATTGTGATGGTGTTGGTCTACCTTTTGCCCCTGTTAGTAATGGGCATCACCTACACCATCATGGGCTTGACACTGTGGGGAGGCGAGATCCCAGGGAATTCTTCAGACAATTACCATGGCCAGCTCCAGGCTAAGAGGAAGGTAAGACTCAAACAAGACACAACAACACAATGCAAATACAAAGCTCCATCAAGCCCACTCACAGACCAGGCAAATAATCTCTGACTCTACGGTGACAAAGCTTCATATCTGAGCCATTAGAAATGCTCTGATTTCTCCTAAACTATACAGACAGACTACACAGGGAGCCATTTTTTTTTCAAGGCACTAAAGGATTAGTGAAAAAATCAGTGCATGTGAGTTGGCTGAGGATACAAGTATCAAAGGGACTCACTACACAGACACAGGAATGTTGGCGTGTTTAAAGCAAGATAATGGAGTGTTGTGTTTTGACATTCACCAGAACAATTATATTAAAGTCTGTCTGGGTCCACTAATCCAGCACGTTGCACAATCTATGCTGACAAAAACCTATCAACACAACATGATCGCCAAAACAACGCAGCACAAACCTTTACAATGAAAAAAAATTCTAAGTTAGCTTTACTGACTTCTGGTTGCCTTTTCTGGATCGACCCTGTTTTTGATGTAGTGGCTTTCTGACAAGCAGTGCTAGCTCTGAATGCTAATGGAGTCCTGAGGCAATATGTGCTTAACCCTCCATCTCGTACCAATGTCAAAAGTCAACACTTGGGTGTACTCTAAAGACTGTCTACTTTGCAAGTCACAGGCATACTCAGACTGTCAGAATAGGTAAATTGTCTGTGTTGTGTTCCAGGTTCGAGTCTCCAACATGCTTTTTTGAAGAGACGGCTTGGTAAACATGAAGCCGGAAACAAAGCCATGATTGGAAATTAGACCACGTCTTTGAACACTCAGTATGGTGGCCAACGGGTGACATTAGTAATTGGATTTTGATCTGTTTTTTCTTTTTAAAATCTGTGTTCCAATAGGATTACGTTTTGACTACAGTGGTGTAGGTCAGGCATAGTCCATGCTGGGATTTAGAAAGACTGTTTGTTTTAAATGGGACCTTATTCCCTGTATACAGCACTACTTCTGAATAGGACCCATAGGACTTTGATCGAAAGTAGTGCACTATATAGAAAATAGGGTGTCATTTGGAATGAAGCCTGTGTACCTGGCAGACAGGATAGAAAGAGACTCCTTAAGAGGAGGTTCTGTTCGGGTAAGTTGCCCTAGGCTTGCAGGAGAGATGACATGTGGTCCTCTACTGGGAATCAACATGAGTGAAAAAGAGTGGACTGGAGGCAATAGTGTCCACATTTTACAGACTCGTGAGAGATGTCTAGAATTCAAACAGACTGGACGACCAGTTGGTAGGATTTTGGATCTGAGGAGGCCTTTCTAGGTATCATTACAAAATGTCTTGACAGTTTCAACAATTAGATAGTTATTTAACCCAGAAACTCAAAACTCAACATATTAGTATTTGGATAATTAGGTCACTTACAATGAAATCCCACAAAAAATTGTTCATGTCAGTGCTTAGGTTTCCAAGAGCACTTTCATTGCTGAAAAAATGTCACATGGTAATGAACTTTAGTCACCTTTTTCTCTGTAAGTCTTGATACATTAGGTGCTCTAAAAAGAAAACCTGAATGCTGACATGTACAGTATCTCACAAAAGTGAGTACACCCCTCACATTTTTGCAAATATTTGATTATATCTTTTCATGTGACAACACTGAAGAAATGACATGTTGCTACAATGTAAAGTAGTGAGTGTACAGCTTGTATAACAGTGTAAATTTGCTGTCCCCTCAAAATAACTCAACACACAGCCATTAATGTCTAATCCGCTGGCAACAAAAGTGAGTACACCCCTAAGTGAAAATGTCCAAATTGGGCCCAAAGTGTCAATATTTTCTGTGGCTACCATTATTTTTTAGCACTGCCTTAACCTTCCTGGGCATGGAGTTCACCAGAGCTTCACAGGTTGCCACTGGAGTCCTCTTCCACTCCTCCATGCTGGTGGTTGTTAGAGATCTTGCGCTCCTCCACCTTCCAATTGAGGATGCCCCACAGATGCTCAATAGGGTTTAGGTCTGGAGACATGCTTGGCCAGTCCATCACCTTTACCCTCAGCTTCTTTAGCAAGGCAGTGGTCGTCTTGGAGGTGTATTTGGGGTCGTTATCATGTTGGAATACTGCCCTGCGGCCCAGTCTCCGAAGGGAGGGGATCATGCTCTGCTTCAGTATGTCACAGTACATGTTGGCATTCATGGTTCCCTCAATGAACTGTAGCTCCCCAGTGCCGGCAGCACTCATGCAGCCCCCGACCATGACACTCCCACCAACATGCTTGACTTTAGGCAAGACACACTTGTCTTTGTACTCCTCACCTGGTTGCTGGCACACACGCTTGACACCATCTGAACCAAATAAGTTTATCTTGGTCTCATCAGACCACAGGACATCGTTCCAGTAATCCATGTCCTTAGTCTGCTTGTCTTCAGCAAAATGTTTGCGGGCTTTCTTGTGCATCATCTTAAGAAGAGGCTTCCTTCTGGGACAACAACCATGCAGACCAATTTGATGCAGTGTGCGGCGTATGGTCTGAGCACTGACAGGCTGACCACCCACCCCTTCAACCTCTGGAGCAATGCTGGCAGCACTCATACGTCTATTTCCCAAAGACAACCTCTGGATATGACGCTGAGCACGTGCGCTCAACTTCTTTGGTCGACCATGGCGAGGCCTGTTCTGAGTGGAACCTGTCCTATTAAACCGCTGTATGGTCTTGGCCACCGTGCTGCAGCTCAGTTTCAGGGTCTTGGCAATCTTCTTATAGCCTAGGCCATCTTTATGTAGAAGAACAATTTGTTTTTTTCAGATCCTCAGAGAGTTCTTTGCCATGAGGTGCCATGTTGAACTTCCAGTGACCAGTATGAGGGAGTGTGAGAGCGATAACACCAAATTTAACACACCTGCTCACCATTCACTCTTGAGACCTTGTAACACTAACGAGTCACATGACATCGGGGAGGGAAAATGGCAAATTGGGCCCAATTTGGACATTTTCACTTAGGGGTGTACTCACTTTTGTTGCCAGCGGTTTAGACATTAATGGCTGTGTGTTGAGTTATTTTGAGGGGACAGCAAATTTACACTGTTATACAAACTGTACACTTACTACTTTACATTGTAGCAAAGTGTCATTTCCTCAGTGTTGTCACATAAAAAGATATAATCAAATATTTGCATAAATGTGAGGGGTGTACTCACTTTTGTGAGATACTGTATATCCTTTATATCCTGAGGTTTTGGAAATGCTTACAGTTGCTTACAATAATTCTGCAATACATAAACACCACTATTTCAAAGCATAACATTTTGAAAGAATAACCACTGTTTACCATAAACATGCATATAGTGATACAATTATAGCCGTTAATGCTAAAGATACTGTTAATGTTGGGTTCTTTTCTATTCATATCAGAGACATTAATAACAAAGAAATAAACTGCAACCAAATTATTATTTATATATTATATATCTTCCAATATATTTATATATTTCAATGTTTGAATCAAAATAACTCCTCACTGGCAGGAAGTTGTGTCCACCAAGACCTGCCCTTTGTAATGGCTCCAACCCCAGGCTCATATTCCTATTGCCTTTCCAAGTAAGAATGTTGATCTGAGGTCAGTTTAGACTCATTAACTGTTAGATCATTAACAGTGTTACATTGGCAAAGTGGGAGGGTTGATCCTAAACCAGCTCTCCTACTCTGAGGTGCTTTTTGAATTCGGGCCTGAATGTGGTTCAGATAAGGTTAGGTGACTGAGGCAGTCCAGAGTTGAATGCGCTAAGCGTAGGGAGTTAGTGGCCTGAGGCACTTTTTGGTTCTGTCAGCCCACACAGTGCTCCAGCCACTGAGCAAAGCATAGGGCCACCACTGTTTCCCCTCTAAGGTTTCTATTATTGTGTGTTCCCAAATAAAATAATTGTAGCTTAAGGAGGTGAAAGCAGGGTCTTGTCATTACCAAAGTCCATTTGATGCATACAAGCTGTATTGGCTTAAAGCCATTTCGGAGACATTATGTCGATGTGGCTATTGCAGTGATCAATAGGGATTGTCATGGTTTTTAACACATAAAAAGAATTATGCTGGTGTTATGCACATTTCTACTTTTCTATGTGTTGAAATATTGCTGGTTAAGGGTGGAAATAAACTGCTGCATGAAATGTTCAGTGTTGCATGGAAAAATAGTGGTGGAAGAATAGGCCTTATAGCAATTAAAGCTGCAAAATGTCTTCTTTTCCAACACCAGTCCTCACAGGAACTGAACCCACAACTCTGGTATTGCAGACCATGACCATACTGGGCTTGCTAGACAGGTGGGGTTCTCTGGGAATAAAAAGTTATTCTTCAGCACTTTGCACACCCTATTACAATACAGTGGACTACAGAGTTATTGGAACTCTAGGTATAGGCAAAAATGTTTGTTATGGAAAATGTCATGTTTTTCAGCTTGATAAAAATAGGAGAACATTTGAGGTAAAATGTTTTTTTGCTTTCAAAGGCCTGGGAACCCAGTTAGAATGCATGCCATAATGGGCTCTGTCAGGTACTAGATGTTAGACCAAATTCTGTCTGCTTCGTTTTTTGTTTAACTTTATTAAAGGTTCATTTTATCATATGTTTAGTGTAAGATCACACTAATGAAATTTTTTCATTGCCTGTTTTGCCCATATTTACCAAGGGTGCCAATAATTCCAGAGGACAACGATCAAGCATAGAACCCCCTTATAATAGAGGAAGCCAAAGTTATTAAATAATAGTGATACTGCCCTTAGTTTCTACCCTTCTGGCCATGAATCCCTTACATCTGGGACAGTACTGAAAGTCCCATGTGCAATGGCAGCCACTAATCCTTGTCCTTGCCAAGGGGGTTCCACACAAATCAGTGATAGGCCCTCAATACGCACCTTGTCCAATACAAACATGTACAGTAGGGTAAAACATTTGTTTGGTAAAAATAAATAATTTATGGATAATATTCAATATAATTATTTAAGTGTGGTAAATGTTTGTTTACATCTTTTCAAAGTTCTTTTTTTCTTTATCTTTAGGGAAGCATTTTTTTTCTGTGACTTATGTGCAGTTGTTGCACTACAATCAAGACCCAAGAGCTCCTCCCACGTTTCTTGTTTGATCACCTATTTGTTGCTACATTTCTGTCCTATTTTGTTAGGCAGTGGATAACGTTACTACATATCTATGACTTGAACATGTTGGACAATGAACTAGTTATTTTCTACAACCCCATTTCCAAAATAGTTGGGACGCTGCGTAAAATGCCAATAAAAACAGAATGCAATGATGTGTAGATCATCTATCCCTATATTTAATTGAAAATAGCACGAAGACAACATATATAATGTTGAAACTGAGAAATGTTATTAGTTAGCTATGCTAACCAGATGGCGGGTTTAGTTTAAGTTAGCCATCTGCACTGAACGCTAGATGCATCTAATGACGTTAGCTAACTATCATTGTCGTCACAAACTAGCAATTTGAGTAGGTTAGTTGAGCTGTTTTGCTCAAAAAAGATGCGCTGAGATGACTGAAATCATTAATTACCCATTTAATCACTGCAACAATGTTACTGAGATAATAGCATGTTAGAGTAGTAAATTGCTTTTTATATAACATTTTAAAGTAATGTGTGGTTAATGCAGGTTACAGATTTGAGGTGAGAGAACATTTCTGCCATATGTCTTTTCGGTCACGATGAAGAGTTTTAATACTTTAATGTCACGTAATGCTTTGGTCATGTCAGACAGATAACAGGGACTTGTCACTGTCTTGGAACCCCAACTACTAGTGGATGCTTTTCTGTCAAAATGGAAGCAAAACAATTTTGCCACTATTCAGCAACTCCCTCTACTCAGCTAACCAGGAGACAACACTGCTTTCTGTTGACATAGGCCACCAACATCCTGTTTGTTATTAACGGAACATGCTGGTCCAACATTGAAGGTCAGAAACACCTTAATGATAGGAAGGTTGCTAAGAGCTTATTTCAGTGCCACCACACATCTCCCCACCCCCTGAGTAAAGTGTCTGTTATGTTCAACATCTATGATAGAGCTCCGCCCACTACAGCACTCTGCAACAACAGTTGTGGGTCCTTCCATGGAGCTAGTGCCCTGATGCATGAGAGGAAAACCTGAAGCCTCTGATAGGTGAGTTATGTTCACTTGTGTAACCCATTGGTGTTAAACTGTTTGCATCCATAACAGTGCCGGGGAATGATAGTGATCATTGACATGAGACAGAGTGCCGGTGCTAAAATGCACTGAAACAGCCACCTGCTGAAACGGGGCTGGGTCAAGGTAAAGCCCATCCGCTATTCACTCTGATACACATGTTCAGATCAGTATTGAGTCCCAGGAATGGAATGTACTGAGTTGCAGTTAGGTTCAATCTAAAGTTATCTTGGTTCAATCTAAAATCCACAGATTACATATGAGAAAGGATAGCTGAAAAATGCAACAACACCTGTTTGCGTGACTCTACTACCAACAGCTCCTGGTCGTGATAGGCCAACTCCCTGAACCCCTTGCACATCACTCGTCCCAAGGCTTCCTCAGTCGCCTATAAAAAGTGCAAGGAGAAAGAAAGAAATCAAAATGGAGGACTACTAGGAACTCCTTGAAGTACATTAATTGGTTGTGACGTCTTTATTTTTACAACAACGAAGTGCCTGAATGTGGGGAAACATTTTCTCCTTCAACCTTTCATCAACAATCTTTTTAGCACACAGGATGTCTGCTAACTGAATGTTTTTTCTTTCTAAACCCTGAACACTGTTGGGCTTTAAAAGCCCAGATTGACAGTCTTTGCTGAGATACTGGAATTGGCATGTCTGGCACCAACCCTCAAACCATGGCCAATGAATTCCCTAATTCACTTCACCCATTCTAAAGTTCAATCGAACAGTAATTGAATGCCTCAATGCCTGCCTGTCTGTGTGCTTTATATAGCGAGCCTTGGTCACAAGACTTACTGTCTGTAGGAGTAATACATTTTTGAGAACAGGGGTAGTGCAGCTAATAATAAATGGGCTCCTGAGTGTATCGTTTTACTGTGGATGCATTACCATGAATGTAATGGAGGCCATCAAAAGGGTGAAGGATGAATGGAATGCTACTGTTGCGTCTCAGGTTGTGACTAAGAGGTCTTAGCCATGTTATTATTAACGGAATCACAAGTCCAATCAGAAGTGTCAGGAAGCCTCGAATAGCTACAAAAGACACGTTAATCGCAATTATAACTCATCATTTATGAAATGACGTCAAATGAGACATTAAAACTCAATTTCTTTTGAATTCATTCTTTAGCCAATCTCCACTGTGCTGACAAGGTCTGGTGCAGCTATTTTTGGTTGCAGTCTTGTAGCTAACATACAAAAGGTCTCTCCATAAGAAATGCCATTTCGGTATTGGACAAACTTCTGAAATAGTTCTGTTAGTCCATTACCCCATCCCTCTAAAGCACATTTGATCAATTGCGAGATTCAAAAGTGGTTGATGCGTATGTGTTAGATAGATTACGTGGGGGAGAACTGGCTTTTATATACATACTTTTATATACCAACTGTTGCCAGAGCTTTTTTCTTCTATGTGACACAAAGGCTCCATCTGAACCTGTGTAGCTCAGTGGATACAGCATGATGCTTGCAGTGCCAGGGTTGTGTGTTTGAGTTCTGGACGGGGCCAGTACGAATATAAGTGCACTCAATACTGTAATTTGGTCTTAATAATAGCATTTGCTGTTATATATATATATATATATATTTTTTTTTTAAATGTAACTGGGCATGCATGCATGTTAATTTGCACTGTAATTGCAGTACATACGTACATTTCATCTATTGGTGAAGCTAATTTCATTAATTTGGTTTTGAAACGAAGAGACCTGTACCGCCTGCCTGATAGTAGGAGGGCAAACAGTTTGTGGCAGGGATGTGAAGGGTCCCTGATGATCGCAAGACCGCTTGCGCTGGAGTACTACGATGGCAGGAAGCTAGACACCAGTGATGAGCTGGGCGGTTTTCGCCACCCATTGCAGGGCCTTCCGATTGGCTACGGAGCAACTGCTAAACCACACTGTGGCGCAGTTAGTCAGAATGTTCTTGATTGTGCAACGGTAAAAGTTCACAAGGAACTTGGAGGACAGGCGAACAATCTTCTGCCTCCACAAAAAGTACAGGCGCTGCTGTGCCTTTTTGACCAGGGCTGAGGTGTATAGGGTCCAGGAGAGGTTCTCGGAGATGTGGACATCAAGGAATTTGAAGCTGGGCACACGCTCCGCCTCAGTGCCATTGATGAGAACTGGGGCGTGCCTGCAGCCTTTAGACTTTCTGTAATCCAAAATTAGCTCCTTGGTTTTCTTTGCATTGAGGGCCAGGTTGTTGTCAGCGCACCATGCCGCCAGGCGCTCAACCCCCTCCCTGTAGCCTGCCATTGTCACTGATCAGGCCAACCATCGTGGTGTCGTCTGTGAACTTGACAATATTGTTGGAACTGTGTACAGGAAAGTAGTCATGGGTGAAGAGGAAGTACAGGAGCGGGCTCAGCACACAGCCTTGTGGAACACCAGTGTTTAGGATCCGGGTGGAGGAGGTGAACTTGTCTAACATGTCAAAACAGAAAAATGTCAGCAAGATAAGCCAGCTTCTGTAGAAAGTCTTCCACATAAAAGGTGCTGCTGAAGAAAACTGCTGAAGTTTGTCTCAATTCAAAAAGCCTTGTCAACACTTTGCCACGTGACAACCATCGCACTTCAGTGTGTGGAAGTGCTTTATGTTTGCTGCCCATCTCGTTGCATAACTCTTTGAATTTAGCAGACAAGCTTTAATGAAATTCACCAGTTTTACTGAATCGTGGAGCAGTAAAACAAAGTCAGCTGGCATGTTTTTAGCTGCTAGTTCCTCCCCATGTATAATGTAAAGAGAGTATGGATGGACAGACTTTTCTGATGTGAGTTATAAGTTTAATGTGTCTCCCAATTGAGGTTACTCCATCAGTACAAAATCCCACACAGCATGCCCAGTCAGTTCCACTGGTTCTCATGAAGATGTCCATTAAATTGAAGATCTCTTCCTCTGTTGTACGGGTAGCAAGGGGCTTACAGAACAAAAATCTTTGTGCACTGTGCTTCAAATAGGTAACAAACATAGACCAAAAGATTAGCCAGATTTGCAACATCTGGCGACTTGTCTACTTGCAGAGTGAAACTCACTAGTTTTCACGTGATCAACTAATTTAGAGAGGATGTGTTCGGACATTCTATCAGTGGGGCACGACACATTTTGATGGAAACTGGAATCATGTCCAACTTTTTTGTTTCCTTTTCCCCAATCATGCATTCTACCATTTATTTTTCAGCTGGTGAACACGACTTCTGCTACTGTGTGAGGTAGCCAATCTATAGCTAACAAGATAGTATGCTGATAGCGCATTTTTGGTAGGCCCCATGCTTGAATGCAACTGCAGTAGTTTTTGGCTTTGCCACAGTTCTTCCATTTTAGATTTTTTTTTTAAAAAGCAGCAGTTCTTTTCTCTTACATTGGCATGTTTCGCATTCAGGTGGTGACGTAAATGAGCGGGCTTGAGACAACTGTTAGCTAGAACCTCAATGCATACCACACACTGTGGCAAGTCATTTGGCATCTCCAGTCCAGTTGAACCCCAGACTTAAGTAATCGTCATCATATTTTCTTCTTTTGCTTGTCCGATTCTCACTCTCCTTCCCCCGATAATGGGCCATCATTTCTTCCCCATGCCTCAGTTTCTGGCTCTCCATCATCTTCCACCCATTACCTCTCTGCAAGATCAGGCTCTCTCAGTCCCTCAGATCTCTGTTTCTCTCGCCACTGAGTCCCCTCTCATTTTCGCTCTGACCCTTTTCTCCTTCATAAGGCCTACTGACCTTATCTTTTAATGGCTCGTCTACACGTTTACTGGGCAGTTGTCCTGTTTTTAACCAGTTGTACATGTTTGCAAATAGATAATAGATTATCTGCCATTACATTTTCTTTCTGACGCCTGTGGGGTTGAGCAAACCAGTTTGGGAATCACTGCTATAGCCTAAAAGTAACCAAGCTGGAATTATATCCACACGCATTATGTGGTGAATTAAAATCTTTGCTGTTCTTTTAATCCTTGTCAGCTCCCTCGTCTGGCTGCAAGCAGATCACAAACCAACATGTACTATTACAAAAACTCTGTATGTCACTTTGTTTTACTCTCCCTTGTTTCTCTCCCACAATTTTTCTCCCTCATCCTTTTCTGTTTTCTTATCTATTCTTCTCTATCTCTCTCTCCCACAAACACACACACACACACACACACACGCACGCACACGCACGCACAAACACACATCATTGTTAGCCATGCTACATACAGTTTCCTTCTAGTTATTGTTAGTTATTTAACAGCATTACAATGTTTAATCAATCTGATTTCCAGGACAACATGCCCTGATATCTTTTCGGTCTGTTACTGCATTATTTAATATCCATTTTCATTCAGTATTTATTACTGTTGTCACCCAACAACTAATGTAGTTTTCTGCCCCAGTGTTAATTTTAAACAGCATCAACTGATGTTTTTTCCATTTGCTTCCAAATGGTTATTGTGTTATTGTTAGGTCTTGCAGGCATACTATGGTAATATTCACAATAATAAGAATAAAAGGAAAGGCGAGACAGACATTATTTAGTATAGCTTCTGGGTGCATAAATATACTGTATGTATTCATTCAGTACTTTCCCCTGTTATTTGATTAGTCTGAATATTCAAATCAGTTGAATTTTTCTTAGTCTGAATACCAAACATTTTTTGCTTTAGGCTCAACCCAGTAATTTGAATATATTGTGCCATATTTGTTTTGGACTGCATGGAGAACCAGGATTTTTCTTGTAAATCATTTGGCCCAATTTTAAATAGTACATTCATTTGACAGACTTCTTCACTAAACTTTGCTCTTTTCTTTCCCTTTGTTTTGAAGCTGTAATCAGCATTAACAGCCCCATTCAAAATATTTATATATGTCTGTCACAATTTCACTCACAGCAGAAAGTGATGAGTTTTTTGTCAAACAAATTAACCTTTGAAACAAAAAAGGCAGAAAATTGCTTTTGAATGTCTCAAGGAATGGTATTTGGACATTTCTTTGCTTGATAACTGCTCTTGAAACTATTATGCGACAGAATAGCATAAAAATCCTTCTTTATTTAGTCAGTTAACCAATATACTTTATATTTCTCTTAATTTTGTTAACTCTCAAGAATGCAGAAACAAGGACTAATCTCAACAGAGGATTCCTTTTGAGGTGTGAAAACATCCAACTTTGATTTGGGAGTGAAAAGTTGCTTTACCTCACGATTAGAGGACCCCAAAACCAAGCTCTTCTTTCAGAGAGAATGGCATTGGCAATTATAAGAAACAAAATTCACGAAGGATTCATTTTTGACTGAATCAGCTTGGGTAGCATGTTTTTCTGCCAATCAATTCCATTGCACCCAACTCAAACTGAATCTGAAATGTTGAATTGTAGAGAAAACTTTCTAACATTCCCATCCAAAAACAGAACTACCAAGGAGTTAAAACTCTTCGGAGATTGGGTGTTTTTGCCTGTGTATGCGTGTGCTAGGGAGGGTTCACCCAGTCCAGATGATTGTCTTCACCAACAACAGGAGGCGTCTTTGGATGGCTTTAATAGAAGGGCGACAATTGTCCATACTGGGGATAATCAACCCATCTCCCACCTAATCAGACAGTTTCTCTCTCTCTGCGGGGGACTTCGTTCCTTTCCCTGCCACCCTATGGTGAGTGTCACTAATCAGTAAAGTCATCCCAAGCGTTTCTTATGAACAAATTATTTCCTGATGCATTCCTGATAACTCTGCCGGCTTGCAGGTTGTATTTATATTCTCACTTCTCGAGTTTCTGACTCTCTTACTCTTACTGTGTACGCCTGCAGGTGGTTATTGCCACAGTTGGATTTGCGTCTGTTACCGAGTGGTCGATAGACCTCTTTATTTTCATAGCATATAAATGAATAAAAAGAAAGAGAATCTATAGAGAATCCACTTAGAGAATCTGTATGGCCCCAGCTAGCCAGCCAAGCAGCATGAAGCCATTACGTGAAACTTATACTGGCTTGTTGATGTAACGGCCAGTCACGGCCTGTGCTGTGCCGGTCGTTATATTTCTATGTTCTGTGTGTTTTAGTTCTAGTTTGCCTGTTTCTATGTTAAGTTTAGTTATCGTTAGTGTATTTGCTTTCACCTGCATCTCGTTAACCCCTGTTTGGTCCCTATGTAAGTTCCTCCTGCCCCAGTGTTTCTTGTTGCTGTCACTGTTGTTCCTGTAGATGGTCCATGTTCGTGAGTGTGCTTATTAAAGTCTGTTTGTTTGAGACCTCTGCTCCTGTGTCCTGCCTTCTACTGAATGTGACTAGTGATGGGCAACTGAGGTTTTCTGAAGCATTTGAGGCTTTCATCAAAATGGTTCAAAAATCAGTTCGATTACTCGAAGCTTTGAAACTCACTGCACATTGGTGGGCAGGAATAAATATCCAATGTTTACTGATCATATAGATGTCTCTTCCACATTATCCAACATGACATCGTAGTGCAGTGGTTAGGCATGCGATTTCCGAAGGGAAATTACAATGCCCGGTTTGTATCCCGTGTTCTTCTTGGCTTTCCAGCTAGCATTTTTCAACTCTGCATCTGTTCTAATGTTTTGTATTAATAAGGCAAGAGTGTCATAAGATACATAAAACAAATTATTTAAACAACAATAAACAATATTGTTTGCACTCAAAAAGTTAAACATGATCTGGATTTGATCTCGCACCATAACTAGTAAGAAAGTGGGAGTCAGTGACCCTACCAATGCCATTGCTGGCCTTGTAAAGCCAACACATTTTTGAAATAAATTACTAAATAAGGTGACCAGTAGAGGTTGCTGTTTATAGTCTCAGGCACCGAACCGGAATGAACAACCATAGAAGCCTGCATGTGATTAAACAAGGCTTCGGACATCATCAATCACGTGGTATTACACCGATGCAAGCCTTTTCGCATGGATTAGAATGGGTTGAAATTTCAAAGCAAGCCCTGATCTGAGAATTTGGTTCAATCTCCTGATCAACAATAATTTAAGAATGTTTGCATCCTTGGTATTCCTGAGGCTGCAGAAGAGAAAATATTAACACAACCCATACGAAAAAAAAATAAAACTGGATTCAGCACTGTGACAGTGATGTCACATTATTATCTAATTACCAACTTTACATAGGCTACTTAGCTATCCAATATATGAGAAGAATTTGTAAATAACTGGGCATGGAGGAAAGCCTCAGTGCCTGTCAGTAGAGACCAAACAAAGCTTCGGACATCATTCATCACCTGGTAATCATACATCTGAAGGATACATCTCTATGAGAGAAACGCTGGAGTTAAAACATTCATAAAATTGATTTAAGATGTAATATTAAAAACTGACAAGCAAATATTCCTGACGTAAGAATTACAAATGCAGTGTTGCCAGGGTAATCATCAAAAACATATACAGGTGCTGGTCATATAATTAGAATATCATCAAAAAGTTGATTTATTTCAGTAATTCCATTCAAAAAGTGAAACTTGGATATTATATTCATTCATTACACACAGACTGATATATTTCAAATGTTTATTTCATTTAATTGTGATGATTAAAACTGACAACTAATGAAAATCCCAAATTCAGTATCTCAGAAAAT